>JMFS01016155.1:0-11720 GCA_000699545.1 Podiceps cristatus
ACTGGCATAGTGTGCCAGTCATGATAATTCGGAAATTGTAAGACATATGGGGAAAAAAACCTTTTTTATCAACATTTTCAATTTGAGACTTTTAAACAGATCTTTATTTTGTGTGCTAATAAACCTAAAAGGTTAAACAGAGTTGACACTATACCAAGAAGTCACAGAAGTTTCGTGGTTCCTCTGTGAAAATACCACGTGGAATGTGCTCACAGGTTTTTTTTAACTCATACCTGCCTCTCTCTGTTCTTGGCTTTTGCCTACACTACACTTTTGCCACAATACAAAATGTAGTGTTTAAAGATCTCTTTATAGACAGTTCCTAACAATTAGAGCACAGGTTCATTTTCTGCTTTTCCCAGGAAAGGGAAAGGCCCGTTAGATGGCTTGTCACCATATTTCGAGTCTAAAGAAATGGAACCTTTGGCAATGAGATAAGCTGGGGCTGACTAAAGGAAATCTCTGGTGAGCAGCTGGGCATTTCAGGCAGGGCTGGCTTTAGGTGTAAGTACAGAAAGCAGTTGCTTGGGCCAGAAATTCACAGGGACGGCAGAGGAACTTCTCCAAGACTGTCCTCCCCAAAGAGCCCCCTTGGTACCCTTTGGCTCTGGACTCACTACTTATGCCCTTGGCCCCAGTATGCATCTGCCTTTATTCCTGCTTCCATGCTACTGAAGGGAAAGGCCCATGCAAGTACAGGTATTCTCTCCAGCACTGAAAAGTAGGAAGATGGCCGAGAGGTTCATCTTTCCCCTTGCCTTCCCTTTTCCGCCTTGGCTTTGGCAGGGAGATTGGATCTATCCAGTGCTGGTCTTTTTGGTTTCCAAAGTGTCTTTTAGGAATTTCAAACACAGTTCATTTTTCTTCCCTAATGGAACAATTTTCTGCTGGAAAATCCTGTCTCAACAAAACAAACTATACCGTCAACATTTTGAAAGAAAATTACTGAAATCTTTAAAAATCTGAATTTTTGGATGTAGTAAAATTAGTGGAAACAATGAAGTAAAGATGAAATTTTAAAATCTTAACAAAAGCATTTTGTAAGTCTGAAAACATTTGTTTGTTTTTTTCTTTTTAAATACCGTATTCTTTGAAAAATCATAAGATTTCAATATTTTTCCTTATTAGAAATGAAATCAATCTTTTGGCCTTGTACCTGCTGGTATCTGACTTGTAGCAAATATTATTTTGAAATCACCTACACCGTATCAGGACAGTTGCATTGGTTTACTCATAACTTCTGTAAAATCTTATATTCAGGATTTAGTTAAGAAACTGAGTTAGAATCAGTTTTCATGGCCTTTCCAATTCCTGAATTGTATAAAAAGTGTGCTAACAGGTCATCTTGAGCTGAGTACAACTGTACCTTGCCTGAGAAAATGTCTTCACTTTCAGTTTTCTCAGACTGTGCAGAGAAAGTAAGAAATAAAGCAGAAGCATCAAAACTATTGTCACTAAGCTAAATTCTGGTACTTGGCCAGACACCCAACCAGTACTAGGGTGAGAACTGCTCAAGGAAAAGTGTCCTCGAATTGGATGATAGAGGACACATTCCAAACCACCATCAAGGCTTGAAAGGCTTAATGAATGTTTGAAATAACCAGAGTAGTTTTTCCTTTAAATGTAGCTGCATAACAATATGCAACTTAAAATTCAGGTTCTAAGAATGAATGAAGTATCCAGTTACGATGCTTCCAATCTGTTTCCAACTTAGGCATTTCAGGTCCATTAGAAATCTGTCGCTTCCTTGTTTTGTCACCGTTCCTTAAGTCAACCAAAAGGCAGGCTGAGAAGTCAAAGGTAAGAATAATTTGAAATTATAGAACAATTTTGACCCTAATGAGTCCATTGCAAAACACAGTATTTTCAGTGAAATGAGAAATGATGATCTTTAAAGGTCACTGCATAATAACAGAAGCCAGAAATCTTTCTGATTATTACTCTAAGAAGAGCATCCCTTTTCCCCCATATTGTTACTTTTCTTGGGTCCAGGCCTTCATCACAGTTTCTGATTACAGTGGATTCTCTATACAGTTATTTTGCAATATGATCAGGAATCTTTTTCCCCTTGCCACTCCTCATGCCTACAAAGAGGCTACCCTGAACCAGATGATAAGACTGTGTGCAGGAATCCCCAAAAAGTCACTTCCCGGGAAAACTGAGAACAGTGTTGGCAATGTGCAGAAGAAAGGGCACTATACATAGGATAAACTACAGCCTGATACATGCTGATTGATAGGGGAAGGCTTTCAAGGCAGTACAAGACAGGAAGGAGGACACTAAAAAGCACTGAGATTGTATTTGGCTGTGGAGGGAACCCACTTCTGTAGGACCTTGCGAACGTAGAGACTAGTCCTATAGCAGGGGACATAGTAAAGTAGAGATTTCAAACTAGTGAGGAGCATTAGCAGAATGGCAAATGAGAAAATAACCTAAGCACAAATCATTTGGGTGTGCTGAAAGGAATCAGAAGAAATGAAGCAAAGACAGAAAGCGGGCAGCTGCATGAGCAAAGGAGGGAGATGAGCGTGATCGGATCCACGGTTTCCCAGATGAGAAGGTCAGGGAAGGGATTTAGTCCTGGTCCATGTTATATATAAAAGGTAACAGGAAAGCATAAATCATAATCCCAAGTATTTGGGATTATGAGAAGTGAGAAGCACAGGGGAAAGCAGGAAGGGATCAAGACTGCAGCTTTAATGACTGGAATTAGTCTTGTTTTCCTTTATCTCTAGTTGCCCTAGAATTCCCTCATGCCTGCAAAGCACTGTGAGATCTTCAGGGGATCAGGGCTCCAGGGTGGCAGTGTCTCCAGTTTCAGGGGACCTCAACAAATGCCTATTGGCAGCTGGCAATTCTTTTGTCCCCATACATATGCATTAAACTGAATGGCTATGGTACCACTTACCTGAAATACTAGCGAATGTCTTGAAGTGAATGAGCCTCAAACACCTACGGAGGCTAATAAAAATCAGAAATCCCCAAAAGTCCAATAGGCAACAAATGGAATTGAGGAAAAAACTAGACCCACTATTTTTCCATGCACTGTTGCAAGAATGTGAAGAATACATCTGACACCTCCTGCTGCTGTTTATATACTACCTTCGCCAAATGAGTAGGGGGTTAGATTGTTTATCCAGCATACCCTCCAGTGCTGGAGTCCCTAGAGCATGACTCCACACAGCTTTCATAGCATCCTGGGCCAACTGCTGACCCTAAGATACAAGCCCATGGCCACTGAAATGTCTCAGGCAGTGTGAACCGCACCTACAGCTGCCTGCAGGAATTTGGGCTTGTTTTGTAATGGGTCTTGAGACCGTCCAGCACTGATGGTGCTCCACCAGCTTGAGCTGGAGCTTATGAATGATGGGTCGGGTACGGACCCTGTGTGACGTGCTGGGTTTTTATTCTCTTTCTCGTGAAGCTTCACTTTATATATTTGGGCAATCTCTCACAGTCAGCAGCTTGCTCTACTGATCCTTAAGCACTGTATTAGACAGGACTCCAAACAATCCCAAATGCCTCTGTCAGTGGTGAATGTAATCTGTCACCTAATTCGAGACAGTGCTCAGCACCTCACAGGAATCAGTTAGAGGAAAAGTTAGAACAAAAAAAGAGAAGTTAACCAATTCTCTTTCCAAAAAAACTTTCCCTATTGTGAAACCAAAACCTGCATTAGGTACATTTAATACATTGGGGGAAAATAAAAAATCAAAAATATTTTTGAAGTGTTTTGTTTTGTTTTTTTAATTTTACAGGTATTGATGAAGCACCAGGAATGTTAAAAATAAAAGACTCTTCGGGAAAAATACTCCAGACTACTGTATATATAGTCCAGAGTCCGTGTTCTTAAACATATCTGGAAGTTCTGTAATTTAGGTACATTTAATACATTGGGGGAAAATAAAAAATCAAAAATATTTTTGAAGTGTTTTGTTTTGTTTTTTTAATTTTACAGGTATTGATGAAGCACCAGGAATGTTAAAAATAAAAGACTCTTCGGGAAAAATACTCCAGACTACTGTATATATAGTCCAGAGTCCGTGTTCTTAAACATATCTGGAAGTTCTGTAATTTCAAATTAAAATAAATATTATGACCAGAAATGGATATAAACCACAGTTCCAGAACTAAACCATTTACCTTTGAGGCAATTTTGATATGAATTGAAATATATTTTCAATAACACATAATTTGGGCCCTTACCTAGAAGGGATAAATTGGAGTGTATATTTTATGCATCATCTAATCTTTTAAGGTGGTAGTCCCAGAGATAATGAAGGAAACTTTTGATGGGACTTTTGCATATGAATATTTGGAATAAGTTGTTTTAGACATCTTGTTAAAAATCTTGCCTTTTTAAACTAACCAGTTTATTCTATACACTGTCACCCAGCCTTAGAAATATGATTTATTAATCTGATTATATTGACATACAGATTTTAGAAGACTAAGTATGCCTTATTTACATGAATTGAATTACACTGGTTTATTCTGAACCCCCTAAATGCCTCTGTGGAAGCTGTCATCTCCTAATGCACTGCCAAACTGGTTTTGAAATCTCCAGAAAGTATATGTTTACAAGATAACTTATTCAGAAGATTTCAGAAAATACAAAGAATTCTCTTCTCACCATACTGTTTTAGTCAGTTAGAACTGAGATATATTCTTAAAGACTCTCTTGTGATTATTTTCTCAGTTTCCATCACCAATGAAAACTGTAAACCTCATAAATAAATCCTGCGTGACAATTGTGAGTTAATATTTAATGACTATTAAGTAATTTCTATATAGTGACAAGCTGCAGTGAGGACTAATGAAACAGTGTGCACTTACACTGTCTTTGGTAGCAATGTCCAAGTGAGCTCTTAGTCATATTTTCTTAGGACTATCTATTAGTCCCATTTATTCCGGACCATTCCTATTGGCATGCACCAGACAGCCGCCTGGCAGAGGCCTTAGGGCCCTGCCGCATGTGTAGCTGCATTCACATTACACTTCATCGCACTGGGGCGTGAAAGCTGCCATACCCCCTTTGCAACTCACTGCTACAGACCTTACTAGCCTGCGCACCATTCCCAGCCTTCTTCCTCCTGCACATCCCCTGATAATCCCCACATGCCGCTAATGCTTTTGCCCGTTAGTCACAGAAAGTCTCTGACTTAAGAGCTCTGCTCTGAGGCTATCCATACTCGCCCCAAGAGAGCCTGGTGGATTAGTACATTAGACTAGTACGTTGGACTTCAGCAGCCTTGTCACCTGGCAGCAGAGCGTTCCGTCACTTTCTTCAATGAAGTATGAAAAAAAGACCTCTTTCTCTTGTTTTGACCATCCCACCCACTAGTTGGACTTCTTACTCCTTAGTTCTCATATTGGAGAAGACATCAAACAACTGACCCTTGCTGACTTTCTTCATGCCTTTCCAGACGTTTCAGATGTCTGCCACATTCTATCTATCTGTGGCATAAGCCTGGAAGGAGCCAACACGTATGGAAAATCAAGGGGACTAAGCTGGGAATATAGAGTCAGGAGAATTTCAATGTGACTATTGAGGCACACCTGTTCCAAAACAATTTAGGTTGTTATTTCTAGGTGACATAAAGTGCAAAACCTCCAATTTAGCATTTGGCCTACTTAGCTTCACTTTTGGCTGGAGAAGAGAAGTGCTGTGAGAACAGCATACACTTCCCTCCCTAAATGCCTAGCCTCTGCTACTGCAGAGTGCACAGCTTACAGAGCCTGGGTGCCAGGTTCTCACCTCCGCTTGGTAGCTTCATGTGCAAAATGGAAGATACTAGAGCAGACTTAGATAATTAGTAATCTCTCTAGTAGTTGGATGTGCTCCTAATCTGCCTGCTATTCATATTACCTAGTTGCAACTTGTATCACAATCATTCCTGAACAGGTCTTGAATTATTTGCACTTATTGTCATGAACACTGAAGTGACTCAAAACTTTTAAAACAGAAAAAAGAACAAAAAAGCCTGAGTTGCTGTCAGTGCAATGGCTGATTCTAAACCGCTTCCTACAAAAAGCTCATCTTCCTCTTTTTTTCCCCGAACATTTTTTCAGGTTTTTGACATTCTTCTACATTTATTACATTTTACTATGTACAGAAGTATTGTTTAGCTTCACCAGATTTTGTCCAGGAACCTGATCCTAAATTTCATAGAACCATAGAATAGTTTGGTTTGGAAGGGACTTCTCAAGTCCATCTAGTCCAACCCCCTGCCATGAGCAGGGACACCTTCACCTAGATCAGGTTGGTCAGAGCCCCGTCCAGCCTGACCTGGAATGTTTGCTGGGATGGGGCTTCTACCACCTCTCTGGGCAACCTGTGCCAGTGCCTCACCACCATTCACTCATCATAAAAAATATCTTCCTTATGCCTAGTCTGTATCTCCCCTCTTTTAGTTTAAAACCTTTATCCCTTGTCCTATCACATTTACACAGGTCCACTCCAGTCATCCCAGATGACTGCTCTAATTAAATTATCAACCTACTGAGACGCTGTGTGTGAGTGTGCACGGATGAGTGTCAATCTGTCTGCATCCATGTGCCACTGTCTTGCTCTGGCTCTGACCTTTTGGTCTTTCTTCCTTTTCCACCTAGGTACCTCTTATTTAGACAAACTGGAAACACTTTTAACAGTTCCCACATCCACCCTGGAATATGCCTAAGGTAATGAGGAATTTATTTTAATGAGAATATTGCATTGGTTAGTAATTTTTAAAGTGATTATGTATATATATAATAGGAAAAGGGCTATTTTTTTTCTCTTCTGGATTTCTGGTGGACTTTCAAAGCTTCTTGGAAACAAGGTTATGACTTGGAGCTCATACTTCTTGCCTCTCTGTCCACCATTTTCTCAAAAGACCACTAACCATATCAGTCTAAGAGAAGCCTGTTGCAGTTTGAGTTACAGATAAAGTACTGGAAATCTTGGGGGGGAAAAAAAAAAAAAGTGCAGGGGCATACATGGCAGCGAAAGTTAGCAGCAGGAAGTCTGCCACAGAAAAAGGAAAAAGAGTACTCGATAACGTCCTACTAACAAGGTTTACAAGTACGGTCAACATACACAATAATAAATGTAAAAATAGAAATATGTATTGCATACGAACACCTCACATAATTCAGATGTCTCAGAGTTCCCCTTTCAGAAAAACGGGAATCTTCACTATCTGATGAATAAATGACCCAGACGTGTTCTCTGCATCAAATAGCTTCAACAGTGCTTTGAAATTCTTCAGTCTTTGATGATGAGACCTACATATTTAGATAAAATGTAGCATTTCCAGAGAGGAATTCAAAACAAATGCAGCCTTTGCATGACTATGCAGCTGCACAGAATTCTTAAAAGGAAGCTCTGCTTGGAAGACTAGAGTCTTTTCAGCACTGTGAAAATGAAGATGACTAGATGGGTTGAAAGAAAATAGATCACATTTATGTTGAGGGGGTTCATATGAACATTTTGTAGGAGGAAGTCACAGAATTTTAACTGCTGACCTACACAGGTTCAGGTTTCTGCTTCAGGTACAAGAATAGGGCTACTGCTTCTAGGGGGTCTGCGGCAGGATCCCCTGCAGCAGATCTGAGACATGATTCATAGGGTACGCTGCAAAACAGTTCACGCTGCAGGAATCCGAGATGTTGAAGTGCAACAAATGGAACTGCAAAAAAGTTCTTCAGAGCAGTTCTTTCTGGCTCTTTTCAATTTCTTAAAATCTTTTAACAGTGAGGACACCAGAATTATAGAACATGGCATTAAAGCTACTTTAAGTCCTGATGTTACATTCTTCCCCAGCTTGCTAGTTTACAGTATACCCCAAAGGTATTAGAGCTTAGAGACACAGCATGATATAAGAAGTTTGTGTTGGGTTCCTTGTTTACTGTGCAGCCTAGCTTATTTCAGAGCTGCCTTACTATTTATTGCCATAGGTATGACCTTGTATTTGGCTGTATCTGAATGGTCCTGTTTAGCAGGTGTAAGGCAGAGCATAACCAGGCCACCCCTGGCTGACCATGGTGCCCCCACCCTGGCTGCCTGAGCTGCTCATCCATCAGCTCTTGAATCAATGCTGTCTACAGCTCATAATTTTAAGTTAAAGTGCCTTAAAAATGCAGTGATGACTGGGAGGTGCTTATGAGCTCACAGACATCTGTAAAGCTGCAGTAAGACAGAAGCAGCTGCCAGTAACCTTCCCAGCTGTCCCAGGCTAAGCCGTTCCTTCTCCACCAGAGCCTTCGGTAGGTGAACCTGTTTCTGACCTCTCTGACCTTAGCCATATGTATACCTCTTCCAGCTCTCTGAGTCATGCACAGTTTTTATTCACAGAGATTTTACATTGACTTTTTATAACATTACTACAAATCCTAAATAGCATCAGTCCTACTCTTGATTTCTGCACAATCATTTAGAGTCATCTCCACTGATCAGTAATTCCTTTTGAGCTATGCTGGTCACCCCATATCCGGCCCATGCAGCACAAGCTTTCTTCATGGAATACAGCGTTGACTTTCCAGAAAAATACCTGAGAACTATCCAAGTGTATTATATATGCACCATTACCCTTACAAGTAACTTTGTACTTTAACAAGATATCATGGTTTAACCCCATCTGGCAATGAAGCACCACACAGCTCACTTCCCATGGTGGGATGGGGGAGAGAACCAGAAGGGTAAAAGTGAGAAAACTTGTGGGTTGAGGTAATGACATTTTAATAGGTAAAGCAAGAGCTGAACACACAAGCAAAGGAAAACAAGGAATTCATTCACCACTTCCCATGGGCAGGCAGGTGTTCAGCCATCCCTAGGAAAGCCGGGCTCTGTCACAGGTAAACGGTTACTTGCGAAGACAAATGCCATCACCCTGAATGACCCCTCTTTCCTCCTCCTTCCCCCAGCTTTACATGCTGAGCATGACGTCATATGGTGTGGAACATCCCTTGGGTCAGTCGGGGTCAGCTGTCCCGGCTGTGTCCCCTCCCAGCTCCTTGTGCCCCCCAGCCTCCTCGCTGGTGGGGTGGGGTGAGAAGCAGAAAAGGCCTTGACTCTGTGTCAGCACCGCTCAGCAGTAATGAGCATATCTCTGCTTTATCAACACTGTTTCCAGCACAAATCCAAAACACAGCCCCACACTGGCTACTGTGAAGAAAATTAACTCTGTCCCAGCCAAAACCAGCACATAAGAAGTTAAACATTTTTTTTCCAGAAAGCCACATCAACTCCTACTGCTATATTCTCATCTTGTAATTCCTTATTGCATACTGTATCAGCATTTATTGTTTGTGATTGATGTCAGATAAATCAGTCTATTATTGTGTTCTCACTTGTCCAATTTGAATATTTATAGTCAGTCTTCATGTCTTGCAGAATTTCTGCAATAATTTGAGCTTTATTAAAATTTAATATGGTTTCATGCTTCCTGAGATCACATATGCAAGCTCCAAAGTCAAGGTCTTTAGGACTTGCATACTTTAAAATGTTTCTAGGAAAAGTTGTTCAACGTCCTTCTTAATAATGACCAGGAAGGCCTTTAGTCATTGTCATATGATATAAATACATCACATATTCTTTAAAGTATAGAAAAAATGTACTTATTAAACAATTCTACTTTTTTGTATCAGCGTCAACATTTTTAAGTCTAGATATAATAGGCCTATAATAGTGTTAAGATTTAGAAATCTTGACTTCTTCCTAGACTTTGTCTAGTCATTACCTTTACCATAATGAAGTCTGAAGTTGTTCATCTCTCTAATATTTTTATTTTTTGTCAGAAAATCATTAGCTAGGACTTTTAGGAACTCAAATAAAACTTCAGTGCATAGCTCCAAGTTACATGTCTGATCTGAAGTTCTTCATAATACAATGTAATTTTCTTTCCCAAATTTATGACCAGGTATTGAAAGAAAAATTTGTCTTGTTCTTTAGTCTTGACAGCTGTGCAAGGGACCCTCACTGGTAAACCCATTTTAGGCTTACTCCTACTACATTGATCTGTATGCAGTTACTTTCCTACAAATATGAGAAGTTTAAAACTGTATTCAATACTCTATTTCCTCATCTATTACTCAACTCCTGGTGGGCCAAAACCTCTGTGAAAGCAAGGTCCTTGAATATTTACAGGAACTAAGTGAGCCTAACCAGTTAAGAATGGCCTCTCACAATCCCTGAAGACATTTCCTTCAAACCTTTGGAAATGGAATGAAGGAATTGAGATATGACCTGACACACTTTTGCCTTCTAACTCATGACTCTAAGAAAAATAGAATAGGGTTTTTTTTCTTTCACATCTGCTTTCAAGCATGGGAAGTTGCCCTCAGTGCCCAGCCTTTCTTCTGGAATCACTGGGGTGGAAACATTTGAAAAAAAATGAAACCCCTTGCCAAATATAATGAGAATTGGGATGAAGTGGGAACTATTGTTGGGCTGAACATAGTTCAGACAGATATCAAAATAATACAAGGCCAATTAAAAGAAGCTGAACCCAAAATTTTCATAAAGCAAACTATGCAAACTGAAATCTGATTGAACTTGTTTTCAGTTCACAAAAAAAACTTGCAAGAAACAAAACTGCAGTGAACAGCGGTCTATAGTTAATCTGATGGCCACAAGAGGGTACAGTTTGTAAATGAGCAGAGGTTTCCCTAAGTGACATCCATCTTTTTTGAAGTCACAAAACCCCATCTCCAGAACTGCCTAACCGAAATTCTGGCACAGCACCTCCCCAGGCGCATCCCCTCGGGGGCTGCACTGGTGGCTGAAGGCATGTGAGGGGCATCTTTCTGTGTATGTGCTGCGCAAGCTTCCCTTCACCAGGGCCTGTAACCTGCAGTGCTCAGACAACCGAATCTTTCCAAACCTTTTGTTGCATTAGCCAAGAACACCATGCTAAGAATAACCGAGCACAACATACCTTCAGCTACATCATGGATGCCCTAACAATACTCTTGGGGACATTTGTATTCTTAACCAGTCAGGCATCAGAGCCAGGCCTGAAAGCAAAGGCCAACCGGCTCCATCTGAGCACATCAGGAAACTGGGTATCAACTGTGGAACTGGACACCGTCTTTCTCATGGGGCAAGCAAAGTAAAAGAGAAAGGAAAGCAGTGCTGGACTGGAGGCTTCCTCGTGATGCGTAATTAATTTTGGGGTAAAAGCTCATTATCTGTAGTTTTGGCTCAAACCAGACCCAGTATAACTCACTTCAACAAACAAATATCGGTATTTGTTTGAAAGTATAAATAAATCAATCTAATTGAGTATATAAATTGCAAAGAGCTCCCATGTACATAGCGTGTCTGGAATATGCTCTGAAATGGACTCTCTCATGCAGTGGTGTGCCTGTGGGTCCCAAATGCACTAGTGTTTTTGCATATTTTAGGGAAATCTGTCAAACATATGTTCAGATGTTGGCAGCAGCAGCAAAAGCAGATACTCGACAGCTTCTGTTTGTTATTGCAATTGTTAGATCCTATCTCCATCGGTGGAGATCCAACAGCCGCTCACCCAGAAGCTGTGTAACTTTTGGATCACTCAGCAACGTGTGACGGGAGGGGGGGAAGAGAAAGGAAAAAGCCCCTTCCGCGACAGGACGGGTCCAGTCGCGCTCTCAAAGCCAAGGCACCCCGAAACACGGTGCCAGGTGCGGCCCGGGGAGGTGACGGGCGGAGCGGCTCCCCGAGGACGACTCCGCCGTGGGAGCCGGGGCCGCGCCTT
>KL258490.1:0-10836 GCA_000699545.1 Podiceps cristatus
CCCACTGCTGGCTAAAGCTGAGCCTGTTAGCAATAATGGCGTCATCTCCAGGGTAACATATTTAAGGGGTAAAAAAAGCTGCACAACAGCAGCTGGGAGAGAGGAGTGAGAGAAACAACTCTGCAGAGAGCAAAGTCAGTGAAGCAGGGGAAGGAAGTGCTGCTGGAGCCAGAGCAGATATTCCCCTGCAGTCTGTGGTGAAGACTATGGTGAAGCAAGTTGTCTTCCTGCAGCCCATGCATGTCCACAGTGGAGCAGGTGGAGGAGGACCCCACACCAGAGCAGGTGGATGTGCCCTGAAGGAAGCTGTGATCCCATGGAGAGCCCATGCTGGAGAGCAGAGCAGGGTCCTGGCAGGACTTTTAGATTTGTTTTTAGATTTGTCCTTATTTCTCATTATCCTGTTCTGATCTTTGATTGGCAATAAATAATTGATTTCCCCAAGTCTAGTCTGTTTTGCCTGTGATGGTAGTTGGTGGCTGATATCCCTGTCCTTACCTTGATCCACGAGCCTTTCGTTGTATTTTGTCCGTGCTTTCCAGCTGAGGAGGAGGAGTGATAGAGTGGCTTTGGCAAGCACCTGCTGGCCAGCCAAGGTCGACTGACCACACCACAGTGGAACCTGTGCAAGGTTTCACTATTCTTGCACTACATAATGTTATTTTTTCAAGACCACTGAATCTAAGGTAAAGAAGGATTTCTGAGTCTGTTCCAAGAAATAGGAGTTGGATGTTAGTTAAGAAAACACTGATACAAAGTAGAAACATGACTGAAATCTCATATGCACTCATAATGCTTAAAATGTAAACTATGTAGTGTTCTCGCAGTGTAGATTCTACACTTAATATTTCTGTTAGATCACTTCTAATTTTTTGCAAATCCTGTATGCTTCTGTGAGGAATGAGGGAGAAATTATTAAAATCAAACCATAACACTGACAACCATCTTCTGATTATCAGAGAAAAAGTTTATACTGGATCTGTTTTTAAAATATGTGAACAAAATCAAATAAACATTTTCTTCATGTTTTGATTTCACATAGTTATGCTTTTCATCTTTTTATATTAAAAGGACTAAGTAGAAGGAACACAGAGCACAGGAAATAGTTTCTCAGGAAACTTTCAGTATACGTATAGTTTGATTATGAAATTACATGCTATATAATGTCTTATTTGTGATGCAGTAACAAAGACTTTTCAAAACGAGAGCTGCCTCTTCCCATTCTAAATAAAGGATTTGAGGTCAAATTTGCTTTAAAAATTTTCAGCACAGGGCTGACTGACCATCACCAGGTAACACGTGAGGTAAGCAAGTAGATTAGATTGGTTTTTGCAAATCTGCAGAGGGACCTGACAAATTGCACTGAATATAAGCAAAGAAAACACATGATTTTTGATTGCAGTCAAGTGTAGTTTCTATTCGATGGAGCAAATACTATAGTACAAACTAAGTTTATAAACAGTATTATGTTGTTGCTATGGCTAACCATTGTAGACTTAATATACAGGTGGTGAGATTAACAGTGAATAGAGTCTTCCTCGCATCTTTTTTTTTTGAAGATAGTAGTAAATGGTAGCATGAGACCCGGAGAATTCATTCCAGGGTCAATCTGAATCCACCTAAAAGCAAGTAGCAGTGAGATGCAAAGGGATGACAAGGAAGAGTACAGGGAAGGGGTGATGAGGAAGCATGTTTTCCCTGCCCTATTTCCCAAGGAGGAACTGAAAAAGAGGGAAATGCAGCTATTGTATAATATTGTATATGCCATAGGCACATGGGATTTAGTGGTTCACTTTTCTTCTTAGTTTCTTGGTTTGGATCCAATTTATTGCGGTAACTTGTTTATCACTTACCATCTGTTTCGTGTAATGTACAACAGTGAAAAGTTTGTTTGGCCTTTTCTTTGGAGAACTTTTTGGTTATTTCTCATTGCTTATTCATGCCTTTCTGAACCCAAGAGCTTAAAGTGACTTGAGTTATCAGAAAATAAGAATTTTTGCCTACTCACTTTTCATCATTTTTGCTTACTGTCAGAGTTTTTTGGCAGTCCAAACTGTACAGGTGCCACATTCATTTTACATTAGAAGCTTTTTCAACATGTTCAGTAGCAAGTATTTTGGCATAGTGTTGAAATTTTAAATGTGTTTTCTTTCCTGCAGCTATTATGGCAAGCTTGTGTTTATATACAAGCAAATATTTGAATGTAGCTAATAAAATATTAGAAAAACTAGGGAAAAGTGCTTCTTTAGTCAAGGTTTCAAATTATGAGACTTCTTTACTGGCACATTTTAGAATGTTGCTTTAATCATTTATTTATAAAAGCCAAAGCTCCAACTTGAATAGAAGAGCTTGCTACTGTTTCAAACATGAAAAATTTAAAAACATTTATAGTAATTTATCTGTGTGCATATCTGTATATAACAGTGCCATAGCAAATAATTGCAAGCTTATGCTGTTATTTCTTCCCCTTATTAAGACATAAAATTTTATTGGGCAGTTATGATTGGAGTCTCTTTAATACCTGTCAAAGGTTATTAAGCATCAGTTGTCTGGACCTGGGGCATTGCTGAGGGGCTGCTGATTGCAACAAGTACTGCATAGAACAACAGGAAGTTGTCTCCTAGTCTCCCCTTCAAAGGTCCCAACCTTAATTTACAGCTCAGAAACAGTGCAAAAGAAACAGACATTGGCCAAATGACCATTGTCAAAGTCATGCCGTGACATTTCAGGGCTGAAAAGAGGAGAGCTTTGCAGAGGATGAATAGGCAAGGTTAAGAGGCAATGAAAGGAAAGGCCCCACTAAAGTGGAGAGCAGAGGGTGAAATAGAAGTAAAGAAGAGTCAAAGTAGGATGAAAGAATATGACATCCCAGCTTAGAGTAGTTTTACAGGTAATGTCTAAGTGGTTTCTTTACAACATTTGTTTCCTGAAGGCCTCATGTCATGAGATGACGTAGTGTTTAATTCTTGGTTTTTTGTTGAACATGTAAGGAGTGGGCCAGGAGCATTTACTTTAGTTCCAAATCTTCATGTGTTTGCTACCCTTTTTTTTTTTTTTTTTTTTTTTTTCCTTTTTAAATTCATATAATGTTGGGAAGTCATTGTAGATGAACAGGAAGATTTTCTTTTGGACTTTTCTGACTAACATAACCACAGGAAACCCAAGAGTATTTCTGGGATTTCAAGTAAGAGAAGTGCAGCATGAAATAGGTAACATTTCATAAGAGCTGTAGAGATGGTCCTGGGAGTAAATAGAAATTATAGAAGTACAGATGCATCTTATAGAACATGACACTTAAGAGGGAATTGCATTGAAATCCCATTTTAAATAGTTTAGAGAGAAGTGAACCCTCTGAACAGACAAGACCAAGACCATCCCTAGAGCCAGTGGCTAGATTAGTTACATCAGGAGTGAATTAGGCCCACAGTACCAATGATAGGATATGGAGCCTGAAAAGGGGATGAAAAAAGATGGATTGGAGACATGTCAGAAAGAATTTTTAGAATCATGAATTTATCAACTAGCTACTGGGCAAAGCAGTTGATGAAAAACACAAGGGGACAAGAAGAGGGGGAGAGAGAGAGAGAGAGGGGAAGAGAGATTGACATCTTCTAGTAGGTGCTTCAGATAAAAAAGATCTATGCAGGTAAAGCCTGATTTCCCTAACAGTTCTTTTTATTCACTGCTCCATTGAGGTGTAAATTAGCAAGATTGAAACCCGTTTAATACTTTCTTTTAAAATCTTGCTTTGTGCATCTGTCAAATTATAGAATTGTAGAATCATAGAATAGTTTGGGTTGGAATAGACATTAAAAGTCCATCTAGTCCAACCCTCCTGCAATGAGCAGGTACATCGTCCACTAGATCAGGTTGCTCAGAGCCTCGTCCAGCCTGACCTTGAATGTTTCCAGGGATGGAGCGTCTACCCCCTCTCTGGGCAACCTGTGCTAGTGCTTTACCACCCTCACTGTAAAAACCGTCTTCCTTATATCTAGTCTGAATTGAATGTCTTTTAGTTTCAAAGCATTACTCCTGGCCCTACAAAAATTCTGTCCCCAACTTTCCTATAGGTTCCCTTTAAGTACTGGAAGGCCGCAATCAGGTCTCCCCGCAGCCTTCTCTTCTCCAGGCTGAACAAGCTCAACTCTCTCAGCCTGTCCTCACAGCAGAGCTGCTCCAGCCCTCGGATCATTCTTGTAGCCTCCTCTGGACCTGCTCCAACAGCTCCATGTCCTTCTTGTGCTGAGGCCCCAGCGCAGGAGGCAGCACTGCAGGTGGGGTCTCACCAGAGCGGAGCAGAGGGGCAGAATCCCCTCCCTCGACCTGCTGGCCACGCTGCTCTTGATGCAGCCCAGGGTGCGGTTGGCCTTCTGGGCTGCCAGTGCACATTGCTGGCTCATGTCCAGCTTTTCATCCACCAGTGCCCCCAAGTTCTTCTCGGCAGGGCTGCTCTCCATCCCTTTATCTTCCTGCCTGGATTGATACCAGGGGTTGCCCCAGTCCAAGTGCAGGACCCTTACACTTGGCCTTGTTGAACCTCATGGCGTTCACACAGGCCCACTTCACAGCAATTATTTACAACATTCAGCATGTGCCAGGTTATTAAGATTATGGAAGTCATTGCATAGCCATTTTTCATGACTTCAGCTTGAGAAAGGCTGTGATGACAGGACTTCAGGGAAGCTAACTGCTTACACAGCATACTGAGCCAAAGCAAACCTCCAATATTGGAAGACTTTTTACAGAATTACTTCTAAGGGGTGTTTACCAATGACTACAGTACATAATGTATCTAACAGAGGCCATCAGGTGGCCATCAGATGAGTGGCAGAAATGGGAGTCCGGCTTGTGAGTCCTTAGTAGGAATAAAAAGGTTGGATTTGTCAGTGTGGAATGTCCCACAGCCAAACTATGAAAAACCGTGGGGGAAGGGAGCCTCTCTGCCTCCAGGGACTCCACGTCTACTTTCATGGAAGAATTTAGCACTGCCTCTACATGATATATATGTCTTCCTGGGGGTGGGCCTCTGTAAAATGTGTGCATTTGGGTATGCATAAAGATGTGTTATATTGCTTAGGAAATTATAGATGTGGAAATGTAAATACATATAAAGTATATATACATATATATACTTTAAAAAACAAATAGAGGGTTTTGGGTTAGAAGCAATGCACTCTGTATTCAGATACTGCGGTGATACATAGTGGTTTCTGAAGAACAGATGCATAAGTTTTATACCAGTATTTCTAGAGGTGTTCTAATCCCAAGATTTAGTAACCTTAGTATCAGTTCAGATACCATTCTATTTCAACGGTCTGATAGTAAGATACAGGAACTTATTTGTCCAGTGATTTCTCTTTTTTCACATTGGTTTGAGTGCTTTCTTTCATACTGCCTTTCATACAAGGTATACATTTCATAACCATGATATTCCTCTACTTCTAGCAATGTTTTCCTCTTTTGTAGGGAGAACAACATAGATGCCATTGTTACCGATAGCTCTTGATTATTAACTAAACACAGATCACCAGCTACTGGTCACCCAATAGAAATTTTCTTTCTTCTTTGTTTTCTGTTGGGTTTTTGTTTGTTCGTTTGTTTGGGGTATTTTGTTTTGTTTGGTCTGTTGGTTGGTTGGTTCTGTTTGTTTTTTTCTTTAGTGATTTTATTCTCTGCCTTTCAGTTTTGGGCTGTTCTGGCTATATCATCACTATATTAAGATGACTCAGATTGTCCAAAATGGGACTGAGATCTTCAAATACATTTGAACCTATATGCTCAACTGTCTATGGTGAAAGTGTGTGAAATGTTTCTTCTTAGATGATGTTTCTGATTAGACTTAAAACAATGTTTGCTGTATCCAAATCTTTTGACGTTTAAACCACATGGTAATAATCTAGAAAAAGGATAAGCACTCACAGAAATGTCAGATATTTTCCGTAAGGACAGGAGCTTCAGCGTGAGGTATTGATTCAAGGGTTCTCTACAGTGACAATGACCAGTTGTATAAAAGTATCATAGGGATTCTGAGGTTCATACATAGTGACAGATCGGTTGTGTATAGGTTAAGAGCACAAATCCCTAGTAAGGTGAAATTTGCACAGTTCCATGGTACTTCAAGTAACTCTTTGGTAGCAGGAGCTGGTTGCCTTCTTAGCTGGTTAGACTCACACCCTTAGAAAGCTACTTCCAGGTCTGATCTAAGCACTGAGATTGCTGTTTTTCATTAGACAAGGGAAATTGCATTTTGATTGTTAAAACAGCACAACTGACAACATTCAGTGAAACAGCATGTATTATTTGAATTTTTCAAAGCTATGAATGTGCTGGAATTAAGATCCTGCCACTTTTTACAATTTCAGTGGAAATAAAACCAAAAATGCCAGATAGTCAATGTGTGTGTCTCAATGTGTCACTTCCCAGCTTGCTATCCTGTCTGTCATTATACTGAAGAGAAAGAGTCTCAGTCACCTTAGGGAGGTGGTCCTCACCTGGTCCTCCTCCCCTATGAAACTTCTGAAGGCCCTGAAGACTTTGAATAGTTAATTTTCAGTTTCAATTCCATCCCCTCATGGCTTAATTGTTTAAAAATTTACATCCATTTATTTTATCTTTGAAATCAGGGAGTTTAAAAATGAAGAACATTTTCTACATAAGATTCTTTATAGCATATTTTGACTGGATATACCAAATTTCATTCAATATAAGCAATTCCTATTACCATTGTTTAGTTCAAAGGTAAATAAAAGTATCATTCCAGTTTTCCAGAATGAGAAACTTTTATTCTGGAAATTTATTCTCAGGGTACCATTCATTATACTTTATTTGTTTTCCCAAAAATTACCTCCTGAAAGAAAGGAATATGAAGTGTAAATGTTTCCTTCTGCACTTTGGATTTATGGTTGCAAAGTGCAAATATTCATGGGGAGTGACATTCTATATTTGAAATGTAGTTGAAATCTAAACAGTTGAAAATATTACAGAGATTATATTGTTATTTGAATTGGAGTTTGGGGGGTTTTTTGCTGGTTTTAATTTAATTGATTGAAGGGGAACTGTTTGTTTGGTTTTGAGCTTTTTGCTAGAAATTGTTATGTAGCAATGTGTAAAAGCAGTAGGCCAAGATGGAGGCTCATAAATGAATCCGTAGTTTCATGTGTTTTTTCCAAAATATTGCCTACTTCTGTTAAATGTCCAACAAAGTGGAATTGCAATAGACCCACCATGAATCAAACTAAAAATATAATCTAATTTTATAATAATTGCAATTTCAAATCCACATGCTAATCTATGCCAGGATAATAGTTTATATTCATTCTGCTTTGCTGTAAATGTTGCTCAAGTTTAAAGCCACAAATAACTGTACACTGCTATTTTGTAATCACACCCTGCACTTTGAACAGAGGTTAATGACAGTCTTTCATTGTGAAAATCCTTTCCACTCTAGAGTCTGCAGTAAGTTTTAGCCATTTGCCTTTATCTGCTAAATAGTTCATGGCTACAGCTCAGGGCAACCTCTTGGTTATAAAGCTGTAGCCAAATGCAGCACGGTCAGAAGCTGGCAAATTTCACTAGTTTAAGGATAACCATTTATACAAACAGTGGTTTTGGTTCATTAAAACCATGAGACCTATACTCACCTTTCCCACAACTTAAGTGTTCCTTAGCTGTCCCGTAATAAAATGGCAAAGTCTCTTTGAGCTCTTGAAGACTAATTACTGCAGTTTTCCATAAGTTTCCTCCTCTCAATTTTTCACCTGGACTGATTTAAAAGGATATTGCTTTTAAATATTTGTTTTATGCCTGCTTTTTCTGAAATTTTAAAGGCTTAACATAAAACTGATTCCTCTGCCACCTCATGGAACAGCAACAAATCCTATTTGAAATACCACTGTAAAGGAACATTTCACATTCAGTAGGGCAAAGTCAAGAAAAATTGTGTTTCTAGAGTTAAGGTGAAGTTGAACGAAATTAGTTAGATGTACACTCACAAAAATTAAAAAAACTGCTTCTTTGAAAAAAAATAAAAATGTTAGAGTCTTTAAAAAGGTTAATTCACAGGAGAACATAAATAAACTGATTATTCTACTCTGTGACAGAAGTCTTTGCACTGTGCAAAGTTATGAAAACATTTCTTCTTAAGAACCAGTATTATATTCAATTATCTTTTGAAAATGGAGGCATTCATGTTACAGGCTCTGTCTGGAACAAGTTCTGTAATAATTAGGAAAAGAGGGCTAAATTGTGTAGTTGAGGAATGGGGTGTTAAGGTTTTAAATTACTTCAGTAAAAAATTGTCTAATGAAACTAGCTACATTCAAATGCCACATATTTAAACATATTTGGGACAAAGCATTTGAAATCTGCGTAATTAAATTTCTACTGTGTTTTCTGTTTAAACAGAAAGACTACCTAAACAGAGCTGTCAGAGTAAATCAGCTTTTCCTGTTTAAAGAAAACTCTTCAAGCTTGCAGTATAGTCGCTAAGTTTGAAACATGGAAGTCTGAAAGCATCTCAGAATCAGAGCAAGGTGCTGCACATCTGTAGTGGCCACAGAGTCATCGGGAGGTGGAGGGGAGCTCCTCCTAGGGCCTGGCCTCTGACAGCAATTGCACAAGGTGCCCTACTGCTCTTTCTGACAAAATATGTCCTAGCAAGTCTGTAAGAGATTCTTCTCCAGAATTAAGCCAGACTTCTCAGGTGTGAGTACACACAGATGTGTAGTGATCAAGTAGACACCAGAGAAATTTCTACAATTAATCCCAATGATAAATTAATAAAACGTAGTATTGGTTCCAGCCCGTGTGGAAAGATTAAGAGATTTTTGCTAAATTCATAAACTTTGTTATACCGCTTTATCGAAATACTCTGTCTTCCAAAGTAGATTTGCAGTGATTCATACCCACTGTTCTGGACCATAATGATTTTTTGTCGAATATGCAGTTCTTCAGGGTTGTAAGCAATGTATTGGTGATCAAAAGCTCATGCAGATTTGTAAATTACCAAGGCTTGTACTATTTTGTGTTGAAAGAATTCACTTCCATCACTGGGATTTATTCTTCATATTCATAGGTTTTCTGTATATTTTATTGGGGTTTTTTATACTTACCTACTATATAAAAAAAAACAGTAAAGGACATGCCATGTAACTGGTATTGCTTTGTAATGCAGACTGCTAGATATTTCTTTGGTATTTTAATTTTATAGATCAAATTGTTCTTATATTCGCTGAAAAATATCAGAGATACAGACATATTTTGAAAAATACGCTAAAATATTTATTCTAAGAACACAGTTCTGTTTACAAATGCACATAGCAAAAATGAAAGATACGTTGGGAATCATAAGATGTATACATTTCAGGGTTGTAACTCCACTTGATACCTTTATTTTGCAAAGGCAGCCTGAAACTGGACTTGCTACAGTATCTAGAATCCTTTCAGTGCCAAGTACTTGTTTTTAAAAGAGCCATGAATAATTTTACATTTCAGAGTTATTTTACTTTTCTTTTTGTAATTTACTAACATGTCTAAAGGAATGTTGCTATAAGGACTTTTTCTTCTTGTATTTTCATCTGAATTCTGCAGAGATCTGTGTTTCTACTGAAAATTGTTTTTAATTTGCTAGAAAATAATATTGTGAAGAAAACATATTTTACGGTGTTAGATGTTTATACTTCTAAAAATTACTTCTTCTTGAGCTCCTCCACCCCCCACACACCCCCCACATAACCCAAATTATGTTGAAATTTGTAATTTGAGGAAGGAGAAAATTTAAGTAAAGGGGAATGACAAAATAGCATAGTGAGCTGTGGATAGAGGAACCATGGATGGTGGGTGGAAACAGGCATGATTAAAAGGAAAGGCTGAAATTTTTTCTCTGTCAGCTATCTGTACTCACAGGAACAGCATAAGTTCAATCAAGAGTCATGCAAACATTTTAGCATGGACAAAGAAGGAACCAAATAGGCAGGCTACTTTTGAAGACTAGAAGAGCAGGGGTTTTTTAAGAGTAGAAGAAAATAAGCATGTCATAAGAGCATTTAGCATTCTTTCATAACAGTAATTTAAGAATTCTGCTGTGAATAATAATAATACTCAGTTCTGAAAAGGCTTCCTCTTATTGAATATCCTTCAACAGCAAATAACACTGAAATCCTGTTACTCTAAAGAAGTATTTTTTACAGGAAAGCAGCAGCTTTGCATATGGAGAAACTCTTGAATGCTTTGTTAACTGTAGGCATATGTACTGTGGAGACCTTCAAAGTAACAGTAAATATTGAATCCCTATCATGCTATGTTCAAAATCATTTTCCAGAAGACAGAGGACATACCGAGCCTTAATTCCAGATTCCTTTTTGGATTAATTCTTTTATTTTATAACTGCTGACTTAATGATTTCCA
Source organism: Podiceps cristatus (assembly GCA_000699545.1). NCBI lineage: Eukaryota > Metazoa > Chordata > Aves > Podicipediformes > Podicipedidae > Podiceps > Podiceps cristatus. Next base: position 10,405 of record KL258490.1, read on the forward strand.
AATACCATAGAATCATAAAATCATAGAATGGTTTGGGTTGGAAGGGACCTTAAAGATCACCTAGTTCCAAACTTCCTGCTGTGGGCAGGGACACCTTCCACTAGACCAGGTTGCTCAAAGCCCTATCCAACCTGGCCTTGAACACTTCAGAATTTGAGAATTTTGAACAGTTATGCATTAAAGTATCAGAAAAAAGAGGTATTTATGGATATTTCTTATGCTGAGAGCAGGTAAGCACTGGAGGCATATGCTCAGAGTGCTGTACTGGATCCATCCCTGGAAGCATTACAATTTCTTTGGGATAAGGCCCAGAGCAACCTGGTCTAACTGTAAAGTCTGCCCTGCTTTGGATTGGACTCATAGAATCATAGAATCATAGAAAGGTCTGGGTTGGAAGGGACCCCAAGGATCACAGAGTTCCAACCCCCCTGC
>KL258491.1:10597-21224 GCA_000699545.1 Podiceps cristatus
AAGACAGCTTTTAATACTGAATTGCATCGTTTTGTTTTTGTGAGTACCTCAACAGTGCCCGTGTAAGTCGTGCATCAGTGTTTGTACTGAGCCAAGCTAAGATGAGTCTGTTCTACCTGCATTTTTGTTCTGCATACATCCTGGGTGGCGGAGGCTGACAGGGTATTCCTCATCCCACAAGGTCTCTGTTGTGCCACAGCTCCTGAAGTACTGATGTATTATGATTAATAAAAATATTGAATGGAAGTTTTTTAAGGATTTAGAACGTAATTTGGAAAATATGCCTTTTATCCATTTCTTCCTAGGTTTTCTTTTCCTCAGTTACAATGGAAGAATTGTCACTGGTTACTGCTGTAAGAAAATGACAGCATAGGTTTGCAAGTACAGTTAGACTCACCTTTAAGAATACTGACCCTCTGTAGTAGAATCTGTATGATTTTTTCAGGATTTTTGGGAAGGTTTTTATACATAAAGCTTTATGAAGCAAAATTCCACAATTTTTATGAGTGCCTTGTAGCTGTATCTTTGATAAATAGCAACAATTTTGTACATAAAAAAGTTGCAACAGAAACATAAACTATTGCTAATTAATGCAGAAAAGAAAATCAGGTACAATTTATATGGTTACACTTAATTAATCCATATGATTTGCCTCACCAGTTGTCTTAATTTTGCAGTAATTTTTACATGTTCCTTTTAAAGAATTGTGTCAATATACTAAACGTATGCACAGGTGATGACAAACCATTGAATATCTGAGTTCACAAATGACCATTAAGCTGTTTTCATGTCCCTTGCTCAGTCTTCTTGTGAACTAACACTTGTTAGTTTAACTCTACTGGAAAATTTAAGGCAGGGATGTCCAAACTCTTGGGGAGGGTGGAGGGGTGTGTAATTTTGTGTGTATGGAGGCATCCTCTGCTGCGGTGTGATCAGCTGCATGCCTGTGGTCAAAGTGCAGCTGCGCTCAGGGACTGCTGATCACACCAAAGGATAGATTGTCCTAAAACCTGTGACTTGTTGGCCAGGCAAGAGGTTGGAAGAGCACCTAGTACCATGACAAAGGAAATGGCTGCCTGGCCCCAAAACGGTTCTGGTCTCTCTGCTACTGGTGGATAAGAAGGAGTCATGAACACTCTGGGTTTGTACTACAGGTGCTGTGCATGGTGTATCCTTGGATGTGTTCTGTAATCACCGGGGATGAGTGATCCTTTAGCAGCTGCTGGAGCTTTGGCATCTCCACCATTTGCAATTATACCCTGATACGGAGTAGGTCCTTCCTTCCAGAATTAAGTGGCATAATAATGACAAGTTATCCATTTAATCTATGCTTACAAAATCAAATTGTCATTTTATAGTAAAGAAAGCTGTATCAAAAGCAGTGATTCCATTTCTATATTAAAATACCTCACTGTTTCTTAAGCTGAATTTTGGGGTTTGTGCATTGTTAACACAGGGCAGTGAAACACTTTATGTATCTTAAAGGCAAAAGAGCAACCTACTAGGTTGCTAATATGGTTCTGACTTAATTTCTGGTGTTTATATCTGGAAATGACTGTGATGTAGCTTGCTCCTGAAGGAGCTGGCTGATGCGGTGGCTGAGCCGCTCTCCATCATATTTGAAAAGTCGTGGCTGTCAGGAGAGGTCCCTGGGGACTGGAGAAAAGGTCACATCGCTCCCATTTATAAGAAGGGGAGCAAGGAAGACCCAGGGAATTACAGGCCGGTGAGCCTCACCTCTGTGCCTGGGAAGATCATGGAACAGATCCTCCTGGATGACATGTTGGAGCACATGAGGGATGAGCGCGTGATCCGGGACAGCCAGCACGGCTTCACCAAGGGAAGGTCGTGCCTTACCAACCTGGTGGCTGCGGGGGGACCTCATTGCAGCCTTCCAGTACCTGAAGGGAACATACAAACAGGAGGGGAATCAACTTTTTAAAAGGGTAGACAATAACAGGACAAGGGGGAATGGACTAAAGCTGAAGGAGGGAAGATTTAAATTAGATATTAGGGGGAAGTTTTTTACAGAGAGGGTGGTGAGGTGCTGGAACAGGCTGCCCAGAGAGGTGGTGGATGCCCCATGCCTGGAGGTGTTCAAGGCCAGGTTGGATGGGGCCCTGGGCAACCTCGTGTAGGTCCAGGCCTGGAGGTTGGTGGCCCTGCCTGTGGCAGGGGGGTTGGAACTCTATGATCCTTGGGGTCCCTTCCAACCCAGACCTTTCTATGATTCTATTAATATCTGTCTCTGTGCTAAGACTGGCAACAAGATTACCAATTAGTATTTTCATCTAATAATTTTTATTGTGGTAGATTTTATTAACACAAGAACAGTTTATTCCCCATATTTCTACAAGCCATTTCTTTCACGCTGCAGTAGCCATAGGTAGCAACAGCAGCTGTTTGCCTCTAGGTACTATCTTTATTCTGTTCTATTCTTTTGCACATTTTTATATAGAGGTGTTTCAATGCTTCTTCTCAGGCCCTTACTCAATCCTAGTCTTATGATGATACCCCCTAACTGTATCATCTTCCACAGAAGCCCAAACGACTGAGCTTATAACCCTACTAAACGACCACAAAACAAGATAGAGTTCTCATGTACCCAGTCCATCCCCACTCAGCTAATCAGTGAGGGCATTCATGTTAAGATGGGGGCATAAAATAATGGTGCATGTGCAGGTAGTTTCCTGATTTAGCATCTCCATGCAAGCAAACAGGACCTATGTTATGTCCTTGTACTTCCTACAGGTAATATGAATACTGCCTGTAGCAGATGTATCACAGTGTTCAATGTTAGCAAAATGAGTTACAGGTTAAATCATGCAGGTAGCAGAAAATCTAAAATTAAAACCAATAAAAAAGTGTTTCAAATGTTTTAAAAAACAAACATACAATAGAACTTTCTTTACAGTTCCAAAAGATTGAGGAAAGCTTTTGTCTTTGTGTCATGCTTTAGAGGAGAAACAACTTTGAACCCTTTTTACTGGAGAAGCAAATGAATTACAGTCTCAAGGGTTCTGTGCTGAAAACCATAATCAACTCCCAGTTGTCTAAATCTTTGGGGTTTTCACAGGATGCTAGATGAAGTTAGCTTCCACAGTGGCTGAGCTGTTTTGCAGGTAACCGGTACCTTGAGCCCCCTAGGTCCTTTGGATCTATTAGCTATGTCTGCACAGATGTCTTCAACCCCTTTCACAATGTACGAGTGCCCAACGGTAGCTTGCATTTGTGGGTGTGCAGCTTTGTGGAACTTGAATATGCAGCTTGGATGCTGCCTCTTCAGACCAGCTAAGATAGTGCTAAAATCTAAAGACATGCAACTTGAGCCCAAGAGAGCTCTCATCCTGCTTGATTCATGTGAAAGCCCCATCCTGCTGTACCTACAAAGCCATATTGAACTGGCGGTGCCAGTGCTGACAAACAACATCCAAAATCTGAGCAATCGTCTTAAGTCTTTGCAAATGACATTGCATCTTTTGGCCTTATTTGTTGTTCCCTCCCCTTCCCAGTCACAGGACAAGTGAAAGCAGTAATTGGTAGTTTCTCATCAATCTAATAGTGTTGAAAATCTTATTTGCTTTGTGACTTTGCTATATTAGCATATTTGCATACATTTGATTCTTGTACTTAAAAACACCCTAAAAGCTGAAATAGAGGAATTCTTACTGGTACAAATTTAGCTAAGAGAATGAAAGGCGTGAATGCTCTGGAGTACAACTGGTATTAGAACCCAAGTAAACTTGAGTTTCAGTACTCTATCTAAATTAAAACCATGAAGATTTCCACACATTATAGAGATAAAAAATGCAATAATTTATTGAAATTTGCAAATCAAAAAGATCTAGCTGCTGTCCCTTGTGTTTATCTTACACAAACACTCAGTGTTGAATAAGGGAAATTCCTTCCCTTGGTAGAGACACAGAAAAGTTCCCAGATATGGCCCTCCCTATCCACTCAAACCAGCCCATCCCTTTTTCTCCTGCATCTTTTCTGTTTCCAATTCCAGTGATAACTTGTTTGAAGAAAGGAGCATTGTTTATGCTATACTTGTGAGGGTTTCAGTTTTACATCCTGTTAATTGCAGCCAGCCAACTCTAGCATCATTTGAGTGGCCACTGATAAAAGCGTGTGAATATAGGCTCCGCTTCGCTCTTAGCTGTGTGCTTCTAAACATGCACATACTGTCATTGAATTCACTTCAGAGCTTTTCTCACACAAGGCAAAGAGGATGAAAACAAAAATAAAAAAAATGTGACTTTGTGCTTGTTATTGGCATGAATGTTCTCAGTTAATTTTTTGAGAGGGACCTAAGTGGAGACTGGACAAGATCAAAGAGCTTTAGGAAACTGAATTTGTAGCAGCTGTACCACAAATTATGGTGTTGACCCTTGCAGGGATAAGAGCAATGTCAGCTCTTACGTCTCAGTAAGATGAAAATTCCAGGACTGTAAAAACCAGTCCCCAGCTGAAGTCAGAAAGTGTTCTCACGCCATGAAATAATAATTAGCACAAAGAGGTGCTGTGAAGGTAAGGGTTGCATCTTACCCTTTGGAATACCCTTCCACTGATAAAAAGCATGCCAGAAACCAGGCACGACACTTGCTGGGTTCTGACGTGACAATTCCTGTCACAAAGAGCTCAAAGCCGTGCTGGTAGACTCTCTGATTTTTCTTATTGAAGTGTGGTAGTCATTGACTTCATCTTGTTTTCTTCCTTTTGTTGTGTGGTTGAATTACCTGTTCTCCAGCTTTAAAATGCATCTGTATTGTACTCTTTGTTCAGCTCTAAGGCAGAGATGGTTTCCAAGTCCAGGCTTACAAAGCTTAGTTGCCATTGCTAAGGAGAGTTTACAGGAGTTTGTATGCTTTCTTGGCACAACTGTTAACAAGGCAATTGTTTTTGAAATAATAGATTTTTAAAATTGATTTTTAGAGGAGCTAGTTGAGCGAACCAGATCCGATTCTCTGGAGAAACCATTATGGTGGTTTTACTAGATACACCAGTAGAAAGAAATTAACAACAATTGTAAAACCTCTTGAATCTCCACCCTGTAAGAAAAATAGTCAACTAATCTTTTTAACAGAAGGGGTTTTGTTCTGAACAGAAGGTAGCATACATCTATTAATCTTCATTTAGTCATTCTGTGGTACCTTTATCTGTTTCCTTCAGTCTCTATAAACCTAGATAAATGTAAGTTCCAACAAGTCACTGCACAAAAGTCTGTGACTAGCCAGTTGTTGTGGGCATCAATTTTAATAAAAGTATTACCTTTAAATAACAGTAACACCTCCCTCTCCCCAGATAATCTGAAATGTGTCTACTGATGCCTTTGACAGGAGCTCAGAATTAGGGTGTGCCTGCACTAGTGTCTTAGTTTGAAACAGGAGTGCACTTTTGAAATGGATCTCCTGATCATCCCTAATTACTGTGTTTTGATTTGCATCATGGAGCATCCTCAGAGCGAATGAAGTAGATGCCTGTCGAATGAAATGAAACAGGGAAATGAATTTCAGGTCTTCACCTACTGCACCCCAGTTGCAAAGGAGCATGCAGTCATTAAGGTGAGAGTAGAGGTAGTCTAAAGTCAAAAAAATCCACCCACCCCAAAAACCTCAGCCCCCAAACTCTAATGGTACCAACTCTTCTGCTGTGGAGAGCTGCTTCTATTGGTCTGCATTCCGTGATAATGCAAGTTAGGTTGTTTGCTTGGTTACTTGTTAATGCAGATAGCTGGGATGAAGCTAATTTTCTTCCCAGTAGCTACTGTGTTTTGGATTTAGAAGGGGATTTGGTATGTGAAGAATGTTGTTAATACACTGTTGTTATTAGTTGTTGCTATAAGATGGAGGCCTTCTTTCAGCTTCCCAGGTTTTGCGAATGTGCAGGTACAAGAAGCTGGGAGGGATGTAGCCAGTATAGTTGACCCAAACTGGCCAAAGAAACTATTCCATACCATAGTCATCATGTCCAATATATAAGTGGGGGTTGGCCTGTGGGCTGGGAAATCGCTGTTCTGAGATTGTTGCTTGGGATTGTTCCGAGATCGCTCTCAATTTTACTCCATGATCACTACTTGGGCTGGGCTGTATCAGTTATCACGTCAGGCAGTGAGAGATTGTGCATAATTAATTTTGTATATTCTATATTATTATTATTATTACTATTATATACTATTATTATCATCTTTTCCTTTGCTGTCCTAGTAAACTGTCTTTATCTCAAGCCATGAGTTTCCCTTTCTTTCCAATTCTCCTCCCTATCCCACAGGGGAGGGAGGGGTAGGAGTGAGCGAGTGGCTGTGTGGTACTTAGTTGCTGGCTGGGGTTAAACCATGATACAGATGTAGCCTGACAGACCTGAACAAACCTTCATCTCAGGAAAACTGAGAATTTTGTAGCCTTGGCACCACCGAATTTCATAGCACATGTCCCTTCCCCATGAATACTCATAGATTCCCATTCTTCCTGCATGTATTTTCAGAATCTGAATCTTGATCTGAACCCAAATTACACAGTTTCTCATCCACATGAAAAGGTTTGAATATTCCAGATTTTTTAGATGTTCACAGTTCTAAGAGTTAGAATTTACCTGTGACACACCTATAGAAAGCATGTGTTGCGTTGCAACCTGAATGTATGCAGAAGAGAGAAGGCCATGACACAAAAATCTTCAAATTAATTTTCAGGAACCTTGTTTGTCTTAATAATTTATACTTTCCTAACTAAATCTGAATACTGAACTTCCCTATCATACCTTGATGCTATATCACTGAAGATTTCTGTCCTAAAATTGAATGTCCTCAAGGGGGAAATGAAGATTGTTTTTTTCCAGGTAAGGATAAAAGCACACTCTTAATGGTTTCCTTTATCTTTTTTATGGGTCATTATTCTCTTGTTCTGATGTTAAAAACCATCTTTCATCTGTGACTCAACAAGCCTTTCTCACCTGCCTTTTGTAGTGGTTGGTTACATAGCAGAATGAGTCTGGATTCACATTTATGTCATGTTTTTCATTTATGTTAGATTTTTTTTTTTTTTAAATTACACAGATTACTTAAAAGTAAAACAAATTATCTTTTCATTTTAATACTAAATTTTAATTGTTCATATTAGATCTTCTTAGCATTTACCTTGTTTGTGTTAGTTTGCATTCTTCCTTTTAAAATAAGATGTGATTGTAGTATGGGATGGGAAGGAAAGAGGTGACAAACTATGCCCACATGTACTGGGGATAGGGATTAATTTATATGAGTGTTTTCTGATACGGCGTGTATCTTACAATTAAGGATTGTGAAGAATCTGTAAGCTAACTAGTTTGTAACATACCTAAATATACCTCTAGCAAATTCTTCCCAGCCTCTTCTGCCCCAGAGTAAAATCCAGTCAGATGTATAGCTCTACTGCGTGATATTGCACTGCATAGATTTTCTAGCAATGCCCAGTAGGTTGTTTATCCTGCTGGGTATTTTTGGTAGGCATATCCCAAAAATCAAATCTAAGACCATTTTCACCTGGCATAGTAACTGTTAGGTTAAAAGCAAGCCTCCAGGTAAAATCAAGGAAAGCTCTGGAAAATAATTTGATTTCTTGTCCATATTTCTACTAGTGGGTTAACAAGTTACCAAGTAAACCCACACAGGATGCCCACTAGGCTTTATTTACGGCTGCTCTCATAGCAGCTGCTCAAAGTGATATATAGATGCATGCACTGGGATAAGTAGGAGACCAAAGTGCTCTTTGGTTGGGATGTATACCAGGTGCTGGCCATAAAGCATGGAAAAGACATCTGTGAATGAGTAGCTGAAGTAATTGAAATAAATATTTATAGCTATTAAACTTTTGATGCACTAGGCAATAAATTCATATGAAAAATCACTTTCTGCAGTGGAGTATTAATCTTTCAGGAATTCTCTCAGAACTCTTTGGAGAAGGGAATTTCCCAAATTCCTTTCTGCATCCCTACAGCTGCCACCATAGTCTCCCCCTCAGCACGAGGGACTGGTGAAGTCTTTAAGATATTTTCAGAACTCTGCGTAGTAAGTGACTCTCCACTTTTTCAAATACAATTTCTGTCTCATTTATGTCCTGACACCTATTAGGTGTCAGTGTGAGGCCACTTTTATGCCTGTTCCTCTCATGCTCACTAATGCTTAATGTACACGTTAAGTGAAGAGGGAGAAGTGTGACCAGATTGGCAGCTTCTACCTGACTGAGAAAAGTTAAAGAAGAATTTAAAGGGAAGAGGAGTTAAAAATTAAAACTTATGTTGCAACATATAGTCCTGAGGCCATGCTGCATGCTTCAGACTGCTAACAATGCTCGTTTATAAGACCTTTTCTGAGCTTAGTACCTTTTATCCCCATTTAACCCAGAATAAAATGTGTCCAAAATGTAATTCATTCAAGCATTTTACAGTATACACTTGTTACTTGTTCTTTTTTGGTGTAGCTTGAGAAGAAATCAGAGCAATGGAAAATACAATTCATACTTGGTAAATATTAAGCTTTCTTATTTTATATTTACAGCTGGAGAAAACATGTTTAGAGAGTGTAAGTTCTATCAGGTAGTTCAACGTGAAAGATGGAATAATATGAGGAGAACTCAACTGCTTTTAGGAAGCAAGCAAGTAGTCACAAAACTTACTAATTTTTTAATTTAGTATTATAAACCTTTCATTGATCTGTTACTTTCTATGGAGACACAAAAATCGCGATTTTATAGGTCATTCTTAGTTTACAGCACAAGAAATTAGAAGAAGGAAAATGTTGTTCATTTACTGAGGAGAAAAGTTTCATGTGAATTTGGTGTTCATTTGACTATTTCTCTTCCATTTTGTATCAGCATGATATGTTCTTAATGTCGCTGTTGAGATACTAATAGCATTCTAAACATAATATCAAAAATTTTGGCTGCCAACTGTGTCTTTTTGCAGATCATTATGCAGAGTTTTAAAAGGAATAACAGTAATCTAAGCAGGTATTTTGATGTTGCAAACTTCTCATATGCTGCCAATAAAACATTTTTATTTAGTTTAAGGATTAATTTATCTTTTGGGAATTTGTGCTAGAAGGCCTACATTCAAGAAAAGTTATCATATTAATAATATCATAGTATTAGTAATGCCATTTGGAAATATGTATGTAGCATTGCTAAGGTCTTAGGTTGTGTACAAAAAACAATAACCCTGCGAAGTTCCTAAGAATTATATCTGCATTCCCTCCATTGAGCTAGAAATTAACATTAAAGTTGTGTTTCTTGTGATGTGAAAAAGATGGAAATGAAGCATAAAGTGATTTGTAAGTGAAGAATGAGGAGGGATTCTGATTTAGTTTTAGTGCGAGAAAGTTTAAATACTATTGGTTGAATACATTTCCATTTCCAGCAATTTATTAATTTAAAATTTGCAAATTATTAATTTAGAATTTGACTAGTCAGAATAAAATAATAAGTCTTAGGCTACTCTTTAGAGAGTATCATTCAGAGCAGAACCTTTGTAATATATGACCTATTGTGTTATGCTGCAAATCAGAGGATTTTGTTTTTGTAAAAGCTAGTCAAATCTTCCTGCTACACAGAGGGACCATTAGCTGGAGGAGCTGTAGTAAATCACACAGCATCTACCTATTTCCTCTTGTCCAACTTCCATTGTTCACTTTGCAAAAACATAATGGAATCTTAATTTGAATGTGTATGGATTAACCCTTTTTGTATAGCATTACATTAAAAAGTACTTGATCAAAGCTAAGTAGCAAGCAGTTCTCATAGTGTCTTTATCATGTTCCACATGGAAATTCAAAGCAATGGTAAGATTTACTGTTTTAAGTAAATGTCTCAGGACTCTTAGGATTATCTTTCCTTAGATAAGAGGTGGTGGAGGCGGTGGAGGCCCCATCCCTGGATACATTCAAGACCAGGGTGGACGGAGCTCTGAGCAACCTGATCTGGGTAATGGTGTCCCTGCTCACTGCAGGGGGTTGGACTAGATGGGCTCTGGGGGTCCCTTCCAACCCAAACCGTTCTATGATTCTTAGAAAGCATAGGTGGAATTTCTTCCTCTCACCTGGCACTTGCATATGGGACAGAGTCTTTACAGATGTCTTCAGAAAGTTCAGTCTCACAGGAAGAGAAAATACATAGCAATATATACCAATATTACTCCTGTGCTTACTGTTTGCTCTAATCCTCAATTATCAATTGACAAACACAATCAGGACTGTGACAACTTTGCATAACATGACTCTTTCACTAGGGAATGTTACAGAGTGGCCCTGATTTGTTGATCAGGAACCTTTCCTGGATTCCACTAAACTTCATTTGCCTATGTAAAAATAATTATTTTGCCTTTTGCTCTACCACTCCCAAACAGTAAGAGATAAACCCTATGTTGTACTTAAAGTACAGTAACAGTAACATCAGATCTGAAGGGAGCGTACAAACAGGAGGGGAATCAACTTTTTAAAAGGGTAGATAATGACAGGGCAAGGGGGAATAGATTAAAGCTGAAGGAAGGAAGGTTTAAATCAGATATTGGGGGAAGTTTTTTACAGAGAGAGTGGTGAGGTGCTGGAACAGGCTGCCCAGAGAGGTGGTGGATGCCCCATGCCTGGAGGTGTTCAAGGCCAGGT
>KL258492.1:6632-28718 GCA_000699545.1 Podiceps cristatus
TTTTTTTCTTCTCCCCTCAGGCAAGTAAGCTCTCCCACATACCATTCTAAGGGTTTGCAGTTGTGACAATGGGGAAAAAATGAAATGCATTGCACTTGGTAGGCAACAGAATGAAAACAAAGTCCTTCTGTAGTTCAGAACTACAGTCTATCACATAAAAATAAATAAAAAAAATAATAATGATGTGATTCAAGAACGAAAACCTCTGATTGCTCAAGAAATGTAATAAGAAAGTTAAGGATGTAATTCATTAGTGATATGAAATATAAGAGTTTCCAAGCAGAAGCTGAAGAAAGTCTCAAAGTAATTTCTTCATTAGAGTTTATTAGAAAATTGAACATGAATTCATGCATAATTAAGATTGAATTAGCAGTAAATATGAGACATAGCATCCATAGCACCCTCACAAGTGGTAAGGGTATTTTGCTTAAGAACGCTGAAGTCCAGCCAGGTGAATCCCACCTTCAGGGTGTGCATTTGCACTTTACAGCAGCATATAATGAGGTTAATGTAGTATTCAGTGTGCTTAATTAAAGGTAAATTCCCAGTGGTCAACTTCTTAATTAAGAAAATAGGAGAGTATTCCACTTTTTTATCATTATGACCCTAATCAGTAGTGCAGTACAAATTGTATGACACATTGTACAGCTGAAGACTACTACTTCAGTTTAAGTGTTTATCAGAACTATTCTTTTTATGTGTAGCAGCATGGCAATATTTACTTTTTCAAGAACACCAGGTTACAGCTGAACTCGCGGGACAGATGGAAGATGTAGGACTGAGGGACAGCACCCGTTTCTCTTGCTCGACTGACAAGATCTGCTGTTGCTCGGCTGCTCAGGCAGCTGTGCCGAGTGCAGGTGCTTGTTTGGGGGTTTTTCTTTTTCATATAGCTTCCTGCAAGTTTACTTTTGGTTTCTGTCTTCACCTTTATTAGCAGATTCAACTACTATAACCCCATATTACTATTTATCACACCATGTAATTGCCAGGAGGACATTACATAGGACAATGTAATGGCAGAAAGTTGTCTCAGCAGGGGTTACAGGGTAAGAACCTGGTTCTGCTCACTTCCCCAGTGAACTGCATGGCCTTCCCAGCGTGATGCCAACCAAACTTTAATGCCACACCATAGCATCCAGCACCGTCCGCATCCTATCTCTTTATCTAGACTATACTCATTCCTTGCGTTAAAACTGCATGTTACATTGAAAAGAAATAACTAAGTCAAGAAACAAACATTCCAGGCATAAGCATTTTAACAGATGATGGATTAATTAATTCAGTTGCTAACTAACTTCAATAGAGCGACGAGTTTAGCATGTAAGTGATTGAATTTACAAAGCTGCAGGCACATAAATGGCTTGCTCAAGTATTCACTGAGTTTAAAACATAAGACGCTGTCAAGTATGGAACAAGGAATGTGAGAATTGAACAGTTTACATACTTTGCAGATGCAAAGAAAAAAGCAAACCCGATGTGCTCATTTCCGTACAGAAAGCAGGGAGGTGTGAGAGTGATATAAAAAGAACTTTTCTGGTGTCAATTTAAATTAGTCCACAATGCAGACATTTTTGTGGTAAGTCTGATGTAAAGGTAAATTAACATTCATAAGCCTGAATATAAATTCTGCAAATAAACATTTCTGTATCTAAAGTCAGTCCCTGGAATAGAGGATGCAATCCAACTGAAATGAAAACAGTAACTGTTCTTTGGTGTTGGCCTTTGATACTAGGTTTCAAGTTATTGGGTTAATATATTTTACATATACAATTAATCTTAAAATAAATGCAAGAATGAATTTAGAGAAAGGAAACTGCTGTTAACTGTGGTTCTTAAAACATGGAACTGTTTCTGTTTTTTCACTGGTAAATTAGAACAGTAACTCATCCAAAAGTCTGACTAGAAAATGGAATGTTTCTTTAACCCTATAGGGGATATTTTATGCTCCTTTTTTCTGCTTTTCTAGATATGTACAATGAAAACTAAGTACAAGATGCCACTCTCTCAAAATCAATAACGATTTTTCTGTTCCCATCAATGGCTCCAATACTGTGTAAGAGTTACTTGGTAGCCTGCTCTCAGTGATGGTGAGGGGATAAGGCTTCTGTCGTCGAGCTCCATGTACCTCTAGTTACATCTCACCCAGGCGTACCTCAGAAATGCCTCCCTTCTCTAGTTTGGAACATCCTGTGCAATCTTTTGACTTTAAATAAGTCAAAATTTTCTAGGTCATGTATTAATTAATGTAAGTGAATTTAAACATAATAATAGCTAGAAACTAGAAATACATCATTATTATATTAATAAATACTTATTATTTGCCATGGCTTCCCATGGAAACCAAAAGGTAAATAGATCAGTTTAAACCATGACTTGTTACCACTGTTAGCTTTTTCTATTAATGTTCTTAAAGGTATCCGTAAAACATATGAAAATTTCTGTCTCATTCTTAAAACGTCTCTGACTCACCCACTGATTTTTTACATGTTACATATAGATTCCAAATGCAAAACACGGTCTAGTAATTATAGTAAATAAAAGTAAAAAATACATCATCGAACTCTTAGGGTTTAAAATTACCTCGTCATTGCCAATGTGCTGAATTTAAGTTTTCTGTTGAATATTCATATGATCACAACACTGGCAACTCTCCAGTTTTCTCCTCCTCAGAGCTTTAGCTGCTCCTTGTGGGTACTTTTTTCATATTTGATATTTTCATTTTTATTAAAAGAGTACTATATCTCTAGGATTATAATTATAGTACCATACCAAATTTCTATTTTTAGAGTGAAGGAAAAATATCTGTTTTCAGAAAAATGAAAAATAACAAGCTTCAGTACTTCTCTGCATCAACAGAGAAGAACTTCTCATGCTGCAATACAGTAATTGTGTTTCTGAGACTTTTTTTGTTAATATTATGGCAAAGCACCATTAAAACAGAAATTTAAGAATAATTTGACCTAATCATCTACACTCATTTTTTCCAACACAATAAATGAAAGGAACAGCACTTAATATTCGAAATAGACATTTAAGCTTTGTTAATATAAATGTTTAAGCAAAGACAAATATGTTAGGGTGGTGGGTTTTTTTCTAGCCCTATGCTGCCAACACTACTACAACCCTACTACAGTCTCCTTTTTAAAAAGGAAAATATTTTATTGTGTTGATTTATTTTCACTGAAGAATGTTGTGTTCACAAAGGTGGACCCTGTAGCTTACGTTGCTGTTATTCTGTTGTATCTATTCTTGGAAATGCTAGAAAGAGCTTACTTGCTTTTCCCCCCTTTTTAATATTGATCTAAAAAATAACCTTTAATGTCAATGGCTTCTTCCTGCAGAAAGCAAGCAGTGTATACGAACATATTGTAAATGGTATCAGTACAGCAGCTGTTTGCCTGTTGTAATGCTGGACATCTTTTGTCCTTTTTGGTTTTCTTTATTCTTTGCCTTCACTGCTAATGATTTAGCATTTAATGGGATAAAAAGATGAAAGAAGGGTAGGGCCAAAATGAGCACGATACAATTTGTACATCTGCTGTGTGAGCCATCTATCCTAACACTGTCCCAGTCTCTTCTGATTGCATCCCTTCTTCTGCCTTTTCTAAGACATGGATCTTAGTCAAGATGCAACATCTGTGAACCAGAATGGGTTTAGAAAACTGTGGAAGTGCATTGATCAGAACATGAAGTAAATCAGATTGCATAAAAGCTTAATCAGCCCTTGCCATCACATCCAACTGCAGAAGAAAATTAGTACTAATGGAAAAAGAACGAACACAAAGAGTGCGTTAAAGAGATCTTATACTGATACTTTAGACTACAGGGATAAGAGATATGGCCATTATCTGCTAGAGAAGACATTGTCAGTCTCATGTGTGGTTTATGACAGTGTGTTTTATGGGTTTAGGGGAAGAGTTAGAAGGGAGATTTTTGTAAAGACACTATGAAACTTATAGAAATTATGTTTAAATATTAACTACTTAATTTAAATGTTGGATATGTCACTTCAGGGAAGAAACAGAGGCAGAGTTCAGTGAGATAAAGGTATGTAAACGCCTTAAAGTTCTTACTTTAAATGCAAGAGCTTTACGTTTCAGTCTACACAGTACTTTCTGAAAAGACCTAAAAGACAAAGGAGCTTTGATCAGTGCTTCAACAAAGAACTGGGGTTTAGGGTGCGATCTAACATGCTTGCAACACAGCCAGCTTTGAAGTCCTGGCCAGCGTTGCCCGCTAGTTCTTTCTGGCACTGTTTGGGTTACTTAGCCACAAGTGAGGTAAGTTGGTAGGCCAGTCTGGATGAAGCTGCACTACTGCCCATTCTGTACCTTACTTGGGATTAAAAAATGGCTCCAGCCTTCCTTTCTTCTAGCTTGGTAATTTTCATGAGCACTATACTAATTTACAAGTTTGCTAGATATATAAGCAGGCTTGTCTGAAAAGATATTTTTTCCCTGGAATAAATCTATATTCTGTTGACACTGCAACCTGAGGTAATTTTGTATATATCAGCATTTTTAATGTATGCTACTCTGCTCATAAAACCATTGCTTCCTGAGCTTACACACTGTCACATTTTAATGCCCTAGTGACAGAAACAAAAGAAAATGCGATATAAGTCTTTTCCAAAATTATATTTGGGAAACAAACAATGCCATTTACAATCCAATAGAAATGTTACTATTTAATATATCAGTACATTCTGCTCTGATCCAGTCCCTCTGCCTGAATATAATATCTCAAGCATAGATCACTTGCTTATTTATGCTAAGCACATACAACTAATGCAGATTTCCAACTATTCTTCTCCACTTCTATGGCTTGAAATGAGATCCAGATGTTATTAAACTCTTCCATTTTGTCGTCTGTCTTATAAAGATATAACCTTTTCATATGATGCCATAGATTCAAGACCCATTCAAAATTCTGGTCATTCCTATCAGTTCAATACCATGACAGATTTCTTTTCAGGATCATCAGCCTTCTAGGTGTCACCTTTAATACTGATTTAAACACAGCTATAATTCCTGAAACATAGATGAGTGAAAAAGAAGAATTTGACCTTGTTTTCTCCAGCTCCTGACTTGTCTTGCTATTTGTGGTTCAGTTCTTTGTGGATACTTTCTATGTATTCCCTTATTTGCTTATATTGCCAAGAGGTTTAAAATGCTTCCTACTTACGTCTTAATGCCTATTCATAATCAAACAGCACTTTTTGTTCATGGTGTTGAAATACTTATACAATGTCTCCTTGTGAGAAATATTTGGAGAAATATTTGGGGAAATTTCGCTGCAGATTTTGAACCAGTTCACTAAATGGAAAAGAAGTGATGCAAAACATCACGGATTTTGATCTGAGTATAACTGTAAGAGCCATTCTCAGGTTGTCTAAAAAGTAGATGCAAAATTTCAACCAGATGCTAGGAATGGGATTCAGAATAATCAGAATCACAGAACTTAGAGCAGGATGCTTAAATCTACTTCTAGGAAATGACAGAGATGAAAATTTTTCTCCTTTCTTGGACTGTGGTGTCTAACCAAAGGCAGCAGAGAAGGTTAGTTGTGAAACTGGGATTAAGAGTCAGAAATCTCTACTGCTCTGAGTGATGGGGTAGGGCATTACAGGCACGATGGCTGCAACCTTTTAGGAGGGTCAGGACTCCATCCTTGTGTGGCTGAGCCTTTCCTCAGCTCGGCAGCCAGGAATACAGGTGCCTACAGAAACCCTGATGGTAAGGTTGAGAGCACTCTGTTGTGATGGGACAGTCCTGGATTCTGTTTCCTACTTTTAGGATTCTTAAGGTTTTTGTCCTATAGCAGTTCACTGTAAACTGTATCAATATGTGAGTAATTGTGATCAGTCCGTTCTCTGTAAGCCTTGTACCTTCTTCAAAAATCAGGTGTTATTGCAGCAAACAGTAAACATTTAGCAGAGAGGGAGGGAATAGATCATGAAACAACAGTTATTTTACTGTGAGATAAAAACAGTAGTGTAGATAATGGTTGGATACACTGAAGACTTTTTTCACAAGAGCAATTTATTTTATCTCAGGAGGGGAATATGATTGATTATAATCTAAATGTGTTCAGAACCACTTTATACCTGCTTCTCCTTGTATCAACACTTGTCCTTGATACCTGCTTAAATTTTAAGCACAAGTTATATCTTTTAGGAATGGTTGAGATTCAGAGTACTCGATACTTATAAATTGTTTTTTAAATCCTTACAAAATGGACATAACACAAAAATTCCTGAGATCAGTAGACATGTAGAAAAACAGGACTGGGGAGCGAGGGAATGGAAACCATTCAAACAACCTGCTGGTATTCTGAATAGCCCCAGCCCCCTCGCTGTTCCCATATTACTCCTTCATGAAGTGACCCATTTTAAAAGCAATTAGGTTATGCTCTTGTTACTCTGACTAGGAATTTTCTAATTTATAATCTAAATGTGTTCAGAACCACTTTATACCTGCTTCTCCTTGTATCAACACTTGTCCTTAAGCTTGAGGGTTTTTTCCCTCTCTCATTATTGTTTTTTCTTTGATTTATTTATAGACAGTTATCCTCCATAGCTTTCATTTGCTTGACTAAAACAAGCCATGCTATTTTAGCCTTCCCTGTTAAAAGATGTGCTCCATTTATTACTAAACCTAGATGTAAATATTTCTCAATAGTGACTCTCTGTGACCCCCACCAGAAAAATTCACAAACCATAGAGCAGATTTCAGAAATATTCAAGTTCTTCCTTACATTCGCAGTATTTGACAGCAGAGCCTGCAATTTCCAGAATAAGTAGTATCTCAGAAATAAAGTGGTCCTGTGATAATGCACAACTGTTGGCTTTATTTAATAGCCAAAGACAGCTTTCATGGATCTTTACTGCTGCAATCAGAAATTACATTCTTGTTTCCAAAATTAATTGTCATCCTCCCCCCTCTCCCCCTTTAATACATATTTCATTCTAGCTTTGAATTGCTTCTGGTTTCTAGCCAGCAGAATGGATTTTACGATTCATGACTGGAAAAAAGAATGACATTGAATTTAACCTTCTAAATGTAATCCTTTTAAGTCTTGGTGGCTTATAATACAGCCATCTTGGTTTTAATGGCAGCTGTTTCCTCAGATTTACGGCTCAATTTTCACAAATACATGAAATACTTATTGTTGGTCTCAAATGTCACATGTTCAGGAACATTACAATAATGAATAAAGGCATTTTTGTAGTGTCACTAAACATATAATCAAGCTCTCAAGAGTCTACAGTTTTGTGCTGAACTGCTACATTATGTTTTTTTCCTTCTGGCATTAACTCTATTAGATAGTCTGTACAACCTGATTATTTGTCCTTTGTGGAACATTCACTTTTACCGAATGTCAAATAAAAGCTGCTAAAAGACTTATCTTGAAAAAAAAAATGTTTATAGAGACAGCAACATCTGCAGTATTAACTACACATTGAGAATGGCTATCTATCTGTTATAGATTTAGGGGGAAGGGTAAGGTTCAGAAGATCTTAGCAGGTTTAAGCTAAAGATTATTGAGAGTTTTCATGCTTGATTTCCACAATGTAAACTGTTTTCTAGAGATTACTGCAATCTTAAATGTTGTGAATCTTATGAGAGATTCTTAAATATTCTTAAATGATATCTACTATTCCATGCAAAATCTTGAAACAAAGATATGGCAAGTCTATATGAGAGGGATAGGAAGAAGCAGCATATGGGACTAACTCCCATCAGCTGCTGTGATCTTGGATGAGGATTTCCATGTCCATAGCAAAGGGGAGAAAAGTGAATATAGGAAGAGTTATATATAGGAGAGGGCATAAGGAAAAGAGTGTGGCACATGCCACAATCCAAAATGTCTTCCTTCAGTTCTGTTTTTATCAGTTACTGCTCTAACTCTCTACCTAGTTTGGACTATTCTGTCTGGAGCTGTGACTCAGATCTGGTTTTACATGATGCAGAGTGGACCCCATACAATGAATAACATATGAATAATGTTTCTTTTTTGCCAAAGAATCAAATTTCCAAGTTTTCAATTATTTGTTTTTATTGTAAAAATTCAGTCGCACTCCCTTCTTTTGGTTTGAATTGCATGTACTGAGTATCATAGTCTAGTCTAGTCTACTATCATTTAATATCTATCTATAGACTATCATAGGCTAGTCTACTATCATTTAATTACTCTATTTAACTGCTGCTGTTATTCAAGTTTCTATGATTTTATAAGCTTTAGCTGTGTTAGTTCTCTAGTCATGACTGATTTTATTAATCATGTTAAACTGTTTAAATCACATAAGAGTTTATAATAATTTTTTTAAATTATGTGATACAGCTAAGTGAAAAAAGTGTGTAACATAATTGTACATGCAAACAACTATGTACACATATTTATAAGGTCATATGTCCTTGGCAAAATTGTTTCTCCTTAGTGTACAATATTTTTTGCTATAATGAGAAACATTGTTCTTCTGGCAAGTGCTCAGCAAATAGGCTTATACTTGTATATCAAATCTAGGTTTGCTTTTAAAGCTCTGGAAATGGCCAGTAAATTCCAGTAGTTTCTGAAATGTCTTCTTTTGCTATTTTGAGATTAACTTTCCTCACAGATCTACATAGAATATGTTGCAAAATCAAAAGAAGAAAAAAAAAAAATAGCATGCTGTATGTAGAGATCTCAGTGAATAATAATCAGTTAAGTCTGAAAATGCTGCAATGAACTACTTCTTCAAAAGAAAATGTTATGGTCACATCACTGCACTTCATTCCACCCGACTTAGTGTAACAATGAGAACTACGATACTGTGTATGAAACACCGAATCAATTTTTTTCTGAAAATAGATCATTTATATAATGACATATAATGTCTTAAATTGTTATACTAAAAATGTAATACATTTTATTTATGCCAATTTCAATGATATGGCAACAGTCCAATGTGTTATATGAAAATCACAACTGTGAAAAAACCCAACATATGGACAAGACGGCAACAAAAATTTTTAACAATTTTAGTTCAGTTGAAAGCAAACAAAATCTATAAAAAAAAAAAAAAAAGAAATAAATAGGTAATATTTCTAGTGTAATATGCTTCCTCCTTCCTAATATTAAATCCTTTGATACTAGAATGTCGTTACAGCAGCCAACACCGGACATGACTTGTTACTGTGATATACCACAGTATTTCTTTGCAAGAATATTGAAATCTTGAAAACCTAACTGCATCATTTTTATTTCATTGGGGTACAGCTTTGTTAATGCAGCCATTGTGGTGGCAAGTATTGCTGTTTGTGAGCTACACAAATATTCCTTCTCAAAACAGGTAGGTTTTTCAATACTGCTCATTAGTTTGATGTTCAGATAGAAGCTCTTGGGAAGTTTAAAGTTGTTATTCGTTCATGAATAAGAAACTAGGATGAAAGGGAAAAAAAGATCATCCAAACAGATATCAAACCACCAAACCACAGTTCTTCCTCCATGTCAGCTTTAATGCACTCACACAACTGCCATACTAGCATCACAGTGCCTTACCTTTGAGATAAGGTGAACCTCCTACTTCCAGCAGGAAATTCTTTAAGAAATGTTGCAGCATCAGTCTAGGTTCTTGTCCAGATTTTAGTACCAAACCAGAAGAAACAATTTTCACACATCTGAACTAGACACAGAAGTTTCACCAAGTGCCTTGCTGTGTTTCTTGTCTTGAAATACTTTATTTAGAGCTGAAATACCTCTGGGACCCCCCATAATTCACTGTGAATACCACGAGCAAACCTTTATCTAGGGAAGCCAGGGCAAAACTATAATGACTTTCTAAAAGAATAGTTCCATCAAATTAATAGCTGGCTGAGGCTCAAACCTCTATGGCTTGAGTACAAGCTTTTTGTGAACCTTAAAAATGGAAACCTCATCTTTAAAGAAGGTTGCTTAGAGGCATGTCTATATTCTATCCAAAACAGTGTAAAAGGCTGATCTAATAGAAAATAATACGCTAGTTATCCTTCATTTGTAATCAGGTTATAATAATATTTCTAGTAGCTACTATATTTAGATGATAGTTCTTGAGTTTTGTAATATTGCTTAGAGTAACAAGGCCTTTTTATCCCTCACACTACAGCAGAAACCATCATATACATGGAGCACATACAACACGCTAGATGGGCTGAGGCCAATTGTATAAGCTTCAGCAAGGCCAAGTGCCGGGTCCTGCACTTGGGTCACAACAACCCCCTGCAACACTACAGGCTGGGGGAGGAGTGGCGGGGAAGCTGCCAGGCAGAAAAGGACCTGGGGGTGTTGGTCCTGTTCAACCTTGTTGGTTGAAAATGAGCCAGCAGTGTGCCCAAGTGGCCAAGAAGGCCAAGGGCATCCTGGCCTGTATCAGGAAGAGTATAACCAGAAGGGATAGGGAAGGGATTGTTCCACTGAACTCACACTGGTGAGGCCGCACCTCGAGTGCTGTGTTCAGTTTTGGGCACCACAGTATAGGAAAGACACTGAGATGCTGGAGAGGGTCCAAAGGGCAACGAAGCTGGTGAACGGTCTTGACAGCAAGTCTTATGAGGAACAGCTGAGGGACCTGGGGTCGTTCAGTCTGAAGAAAAGGAGGCTGAGGGGAAACCTTATTGCTCTGCAAGTACCTGAAAGGAGGCTGTGGAGAGGTGGGTGTGGTTCTCTTCTCCCAAGTAACAGGTGAGAGGACGAGAGGAAATGGCCTTAAGTTGTGCCAGGGGAGGTTTAGATTGGACATTAGGAAACATTTCTTTACTGAAAGGGTTGCCAGGCCCTGGAACAGGCTGCCCAGGGAGGTGGTTGTGTCACCATCCCTGGAGGTATTTAAAAGACAGGTAGATGAGGTGCTTAGGGAGGCGGTTAGGCATGGTTGGACTCGATGATCTTAAAGGTCCCTTCCAACCAAGGGATTCTATGACTCTAAGTGCAGGATTTGTGTAAAGAACTTGTACAAAAGAGAGTGTGAAAACAAAATGTGTTATTTTAATCACAGAACTTCCTCAGAGTCTTTATATATTTTCTCCCACTAGAGAACTTTCTGCTACAAATGATGTCTCAGTGTTTTCACGTTCCAGAATCATCATTCGGTTTTAAAGCCTCATATGTAGCTGATATCCAATAGGGCAGCTCTTTCCTGTTTTTACAGTTTGCAACCTTAGTTGCTACTATTGTATAAACAACAGTGTGAACCATGGCTACCTAACTGAGTGTAATAAACAGAACATATGTCAGTCTCTGGAAATTGGGAAAACTACAGTATCTGCTCTGTACAAATTAACCCAAATGAAAATAATTTGTATAAAAATTCTGATTGCTTTATTGCACAAAAAAGAATAAAGCTAGAGTTACGTGGTGCCTCTTCTTAATTTTCAGGCTGAGAGGACTATCAAAACTAACTAGAAACTCTACAAGTTCTATATTTAGGTGAAACATTTCCACAGAAGTATAGCTTCAGCAACTGGTGAAACTCAGTATGGTTAGTCACAGCTAGGACTTTTCTAAATTTTTAAAAACAGAAGCAGTTGAAAGCTTTTTATTAAGGAGACAAGTTGGACCTTAATGAAATTATACACTACTAATAGTTTTAAAAGAAAGGCTAAATGTAATGGAAGAAGAGATATAATCCATGGTCAGTTTTTAATGTAATAAAAGCAATTGGTTTCTCTGACTTGAAAGAAATAGCATGTTCTGTGCTCAGTAATGCTAATCCTGGCAGTTGCTCCTGGCCATGTATCTCATATAATTTTGAAAGGTACAAAGACATGAAAAGCTTCTTACATGAAACAGAACTCATGGATATTAAGATGACAGAGGGTGAAGTGAAGAGTGTGGGCTTTGAAGAAAGCAAGGCAATTTTCAAAGCAACTAACTTTTTATTCTTTTTCTAGAGTTACTCTGTCAAAGATACTTAGCTCAACTGTCATTTCTTCCTTACTAAAGCCATATGTTTCACAACTTAAATCGGCAGATCCATCTGTGTTATTGGTGGTAAATAGCAGTGGTTAACTGCATACTCTGCATACAGATCATTCTGTTATACGCAGACTCAATTTTGATTTAAAAAAAACCAAACAAAAACAAACAAACAAAAACGCACAACAAAACTGCCAGCTGTAAGTCACAGACATTTTCAGGTTTTTGATCTGGGAACTGAGAGGAATGAAATCTCTGTTTTCTTATCTGCATAATATGTTCAAAGCCATTATAAAAAAAGCATTTTTTTCCATGTAATTTTTTTAATATTTTCAAATTCAGAATAAGTCGATTCCAATATTTACAGTGGCTTTAGAAGAGCACACAGCTACGATATAAGATATTACTCTATTCCATCACGCACAATAAGCTTTTATCTGTTGGGCTAATTTAGTTTTAAATACCACTAGGTAATAAAGTTTCAGTAACATCCACTGCCTTATATCACCATCTGAGTCACAGTCAATAAGATATTTCAGCTGATAAAATACTTTATCTGATAAGGTGTGTTATGTGGGTTGCACTTTGCAGAAGCTGAGCCTTTCTGCCTTCGGAAGTAGAGGGACAGAAACTGAAATCATACTAATGCTAGTATGGTTTCAGTGAGGTATCATTTGCCCAGGGAAAAAAAATGCTTGCTATCACTTTCAAACAGCTCTGACAGTGCCATTAAAGAGTCTCAGAACTGCATACTCCTTTTAAAAAAGTCACCCTTACATAACTAGCAACCCCACAAGTATCAGCACGTTTCTGTTTCTGGCATCATCCATTATATTGCACTAGGCAGGGATCCTCATTCCAGAGTACCAATTACCACATTTCCAAATTATTTTGAACAAAATAAGCCCCACCTGCCTCTCATAACATCTTTCTGAAACAGCAGCACTTGAAGAGCCAAAAGAGATGACATTTGAAAGCTGTCTGCTCAGTGTTCCTTTAGGGGACGAGTGATTTTGCTTTCAGAGATCATATATAACCAGACCTTACCTAGCTGACACGTAGAAGGAGGCAAGTTCAGAGGGGCAAAAAGTCTCTCCAGATCCATGATAAGGCTCATTCAGCTCTCCATGGCCACTGTTCAGACTTCTGAGCTAAAACATCATCTGTCAGGGACCTGTGGGATGAGTGTCAGGAGTTAAAAGCTTTGAATCAGTGCCTTTCTGGATTACCTGGCTGCTGCTTTTCTTTCCCACATCTCCTCAAGCCCAACTTAGGTCCAGTACTGAAAAGAGTTGTGTTTTCATGCAGACACAGAACTGGTCTATTGTGTGAGAGGAACTTTTTGGAGTTCTGACCCAGCCCAAGAGCACAAGTCGTACTCAGAGCTACCTTTCTGCAGCCATACTGTAGACCTACCTTTACTTCAGGCCTTCACCCTGAACTACGTAAAATATATATCTTCTCAATACCAGTACAATTCTATAAAAGTGTTGCTTTTAGTCGCAGAAAAAAAAGTCCTTGATTATCACAACAAATTAATGATGAAGGTAGACTGCAACACTCAAAAAATATGTCAGAGAATAAATGAAAGCATTTCAGCTTTCTAGCAGCTTGTCAGCCATGCACAAAGTTATTTTGAATGGACACTATTCCACAGCAGCTGACATAGAGATGAATCTTAGTATTGGAAGAACTGAGAGCTTTATGATAAAGCTGAATAGTAATGCTGATGCACACCAAAATAAAAAAATAAATAACAAGCTTCTGCATAGGCTGCAGTTTTTCATCTTCTTTTGTATCAGTTATGTGGAGAGCTGACTTTTTCACAACAATACTGCAGATGTGTTTCTATCATGTTTCTTCAAGGTGCAGCTCTTGGCAATGGACCATGATTTCTGTTTGAAAAGGAAACTGCTCTAAGAAGGGTTGTTTGTTGGGTGGTTTGTTGTTTTATTGTTTTTTTTGGGGGGGGTTTTATGCTAATACCTTTTTCTCTGATTAACAAAATCATGGATACTTTCATCTCTGCCAACTGCCACCAGATTTACTAAAACCATCTAAGCCACACGAAAGTGCTGGTGAGGAAGAGGTGCAAGAAACCCTGACTGAGGTCTCCACCTCTGGGCTTAAGAGCTGCGTGTAGGATCAGGCCTGGCCCTGTTGTCTGGCCCCAACCCGGCAGGACCTCACCCCAACTCTCCCAGCTCCACATCCCGGCCTAGAGTGCAGTGCCGGCTGTGGCTGATCCCAGTCCCTGTCAGCAGCCCTGCTCTGCTCGCCCAGGCCTGGTCGTGATGGGGGGCATTGTCTGCATCCCGGCCTCACCCACCATCCCTCCTCTTCATCCTTGGCAGTCATCTCCCACCTCTTATTAATGGTTTTAGTGAGTGTTGTTGGTAGAGCTCAGAGAATATGAGTGCTGTCAGCATGCATAATGCTCACAAAATTCCTGAAAAAAAGATTTGTCTCCCACCTCTTTGGCCAGCATAGGTTTCAAACCTGCAACCATCAAAGACAGTAGTGAGCTGATAGGTACTTGGTTGGACAGTAGTATGGAAGGACCTCTGCAGAATTAAAAAATATGATAGGAAGGAATAAAATGATAAATATGAAATGTATTGCAGAAATCCTGGAAAAATGAGAGCACATCACTGCAAACAAAAGTAGTAGTTGCATAATGGTCTTAAGTAAGACATTTCTAGAAAATACTATCAACAATAGTTCTGAAATGTCCAATTTGAGATGACCAGCTCTGTTGGGTTAGAAGAAATTGATGGAAAGCTAAAACCAAGTGTTGGAAGAGGTAACACACAAAAGATAAACCAGTGCCTTGAAGACACAATTTTTCCATCTCTGATTTCATTCAACTTTATATTATGTGAAAGTCTGATTATATAAACTGATACTCATCTTGCTAGTATGGAGAACATCTGTGCCAAAACAAAACAGTAGATCTCACTACAAATAGCATAATGTATAGGAAAGGAAAATACAAGTTCATTTTAGTCTTTTATAGATAGGCTCTGTTCCACATTTGTATATATACATATGTAAATTGTTCAAATATTCACTTCCTCTGCTCTTCAAGTGCATTGCAAATAGTCTACCACTGTGTTAGAAGATTAGAATACCTTGTCTCCTGAAATTATGAGAGTGAACTTGAAACTGGAAGTAAAACTAGATGAACATCTCTGTCTCTTTGCACATATGCAGGTCTATTTATCTCTTCTTTTCTTTCCCCCTCCAAAGAATTGGAGTAGGATTTCTAGAATAAGAGTAGAAGTAATTAATATTAGAGGATGGGGATTTAAATAACATTGTAGACCTTTGTTTGTTTGTTTGTTTGGGTTTTTTTTCCAGTAACACTGTAAATGTTGTGTCAAATTGAGTCTATTTCTTCTTCTAGCTGCACGTACATTTGCTTTGTCCCAGTTGTCATTTTAATTATGATTGAGGTGGTGTAAAGAGGCTGATTACTTTCTAAACTTATAGCTGAAGAACTGAGCCAAAGCTAAAGTTTTCTTCCCCAACACAGGTTTTGATCAAGAGCTTGATCTTCAATTTTATATTTTTTTTCCTTAGGTGTGCTTAATTTTTCTCCTTGGAGAAGGGTTTTGAGCTATCTCTTTCCCATGACAAATGGGGATCCTTTCCAAAAGCAGTCAGGGTCAGACTGCATACTGACTGCATGACTAGGAAAGTTTGAAAAGAATTCTTTCTTTCAAGTACCCATTCCCACTACTATAGCTTTATTGCTTGCATCACCAAGGTTGCTAGCTATAGGGACTGTTCTTATAGTATGAGCTGAGAAAACCCTGAACCTCAGAGAACCACCTTCTGAGAGATCAAAAGCAATTGTGCTTGTGACAGCTTTTTCTTGTGAAATATCTGATTCACCAAGTTGCTTATACAGTATTTCCAGTCGTATCAAATTATAGTGTAAAAAGGCACCTTAGATTAGTTTCCTTGAGATTAATATAGACTGTTTTAAAATAGTGTTTCTGTTGTTCCCATCAGCTTCTTTGTTTATTACAAAGCTTTAAAACTTAACTGGATAGATCTAGTGAATTCTAATATGGCCAACAACCCCTACTGGCAAACACATAAGCTTTCCAACTCATATAGACTAAATGAAAAGTGACTTTTGTCGTGTCTGGTTTTATCTGTCAATCTTATTACACTCCTACTTCCTCTGCTTTGATATTTATGTCAGGGTTCAATTTTTCTTTTCCAATAAAGGCCAAATTTTAATCACATCAAGAAAAATTAAGGGTCACATTTTCAGAAGTGTTAATTAATTTAACCTGATTGATTCCTGACAGTCGATACACTGCAGTCTTGATTTTCCAAGGATCTGGGCATCCGTTTTAATTCTGGGTGATAACTGAAGCAGCAAAACTGTAGAATACCTATAAACCACTCAAAGATCTCAGCCTGGACATTCCCACAAATGAAGGCACTTAGTATTCATAATTAATTTGTACAGTGCAGTCTTAGTTCTACTGGAAGGCTGAACTTGGAACTCCAAATTTCCCTTTTCAGCTCTGTCTCCCTGCTCTGAGGCCATACTGAACCCCGAGGAATGCCTTCTGTATTCAGGAGTGAAAGGAAGCTGAGTCAAGATTTCAGCCTTTTAGTTCAATATTTAGAGTATATTTCGATTCATTAAAGGCATCATGATGACTTTCTAACAATTATGAAAGATAGTATGTCTACCGCAGTAATACACCTGCTCCAGACCTGTCATGAATTATCTATCTCCATCATCTGAAATATCACTCCAGAGGATCTTATGTCTTTAAAGCCATGCTCCTAACCCAAACTTTTCAGCATTTCATTGACTCCTTTTCCCATTTTATCTCTTTTCCTTTCACCTTCTCATTTCCATTCAGCTTGAATTAAGAAACCTATCTATAGCTCATCAAGAAACAAAAATAGGAACTCTGGTGATAACACTTTTTACACTTTTAACACTTTTAACTTTGGAGTTTGCTAGAAATAAGTTCTAGAAAGGCCAGCTCATTTCTGCTTATCAGATAGCATGAGGAAAGGTTTTAAAATGTGGCTGACTGTGACGAACATCAAAATATTTGGCCAATGTGGAACAGAAAAAGCTGATGTGAAAAGGCTAACATGAAGCACTAGATAATCTGTCCAAAATTAATTCAGTCCATTATACTGACTGATATCTATGGTATAATAGGTAAAAAAACCACAAGCTGTCACTTTAGAGGTTTCTCACTAAGCTGTCTCTGAAGGGTTTCCAGCTGTGCACAACCCCTCATTGCTTATCTGAGGGCAGTTCCTCCTGCACACTGCATGGCGTGCAGCCAACCCCAGCCGATGACACGCGCGTCCAGTACGAGACAAGCGTGCTCAGCAGGATGGATAAGCTATCTGAATGCTGATGCAGGGTAACAAATTTGGGTTCTCATTGATGACTGCATGAACCAGTTTCAAAAGGAGGGTCTTCTGATGCAAGTAATGTGTTTAACATAATTGTTAGTGCTGTGCACTTAACACACAGTACCTCATATTTGAATCCTAGGTATCTTAAAAGCATGAGGGTTTTGGTTTAGGGTTTTTTAATAGTACAGTAGAGAACTTACAGGAAATGGTATTCCAAATTTACATGTTTTTTACTGTTTGCCGTCAAACCGAATTTCTGTGTCATATAACTGCTCTCATGAGAATCTCTCAGTGGTCCCCACTCTGAGATCCAGCTTTTTTGAAAGCTTGTCGCTTCTGACTTATTTTGTTAGTCTAGTTTAGCTGTTGTCAAAGCAGCATTTCAATATTTAAGCAATGTAGCTTTATAAATTATCATGCTAAGCTTCTCATCTGTGCCTCATTCTATAATTTGAAAACCTTCTCTCCTGCCAAGTTTTTCTTAAGCACTAGAAATGTACTGTAATAATAAACATCAGAAATAATTATACTGATACAGCTCATCCTTTTGGGGGAATTATTTCCTTTACACTAGGTAAGCACTAAGTATATGGTTATATTTGCTGGAAGAACTGATGTGAAAATTGTGCCTAACTGGATAAATGAATGGATTGTTTGGGCAATAAAGCAAAACATATTGCATAAGAGGCTGATAACTAACAGTGTAGGTGCCAGACAATTGAATAATGTTTAGATGTGCTAGTACATGTCTAGTGACAGAGTTTTCAAACTTTTAAAATTATTTAATATAATATATTATCTTTTCTGATGCTATCAACCTCCCTGTAGAACTAATGAAATTTTCAATTTGTAGTACTATAATTTTAGCATCTTAAAATATTACCTTGGTAAAGTATCAGCCCTGCTTCAGATGTTATTGCTATTATGTAAGGTAGATATAGAGGAGTTCAGGAGAGGGAAGAATGTCTTTGAAGCAGAAATAGCTATTTGTGTTATTGCCTCATGTCAATGTTGCCTCTGGATTGCAATTACAAATACGAAATGGTATGGAAAATTCACCAGCTTTACATTCACCATCTTGCTTAGTTTCAATCCTTAAGCCTTCCTTGGTGTGACTAGTACCTAGCATTATGGATTTTCTGGTCTCTTCAGCATACTCCCATGGCACAGATATTTATTCCTTCATTTAAACTTGGACTGTATTATCTTCCTGTCCTACCCAGTTCTTATTCCCCAGTTTAAAATGTCACAATTGGGGGGTTTTAAAGAGTATTAGATAATTTTTCATGGTCATGAAGAATTTCTAGTGCTCTAAAATTTTGAATGTAAAGCCCAATATTTTACGAAGGAACTTGATGAAGGTAGTTTGGCATAGCAACCTTCAGGTGTCTCAGCCTCTCAATCTGCTTTTGTTGGAACGGACAATGACCCTCTATTGATACATTTATAGACATAGTGATGGCATTTATAGACAGATTCCACATCATCCGAACTTTATGTCTTCTGTAGTAATAATGTAGAAAAGAGTTTAAGATTTAATATAAAAGTCATCATGTTCTGACATGTAACATCCAACTAGAAGTTCAGATACCCATTCTCAGCCAGCCACCAGCCTTCAGACATGCTTTGTGCAAAAGCATAATGGAGTTCAAAGTATGAGTCTCCTGGATAAGAACTCATACACAGAGGGTGCTGGAGAAAAATGTGTGTAGCTATATTACTAGTAATAATCTAGATTAATTTTTGGATTAAAGACAGAGTTGAGTTAAGTGAAGGGTAAACATATCTGTAGTTTTAAACTGCTACTATTACATGGCTAAACATTTCTTCCATAGATAAACATACTTTGCCCAGTTAATCTCATGTCTGCTTGGTGTGATGGAAACCTATTTTTAAAAATCACGTACTTAAAAATTGTTGCTCTGGATATTCTACGAAGCTATTTATCCAATATTTGTGAAAATGAAATTCTGCCAGCATTGAGTTGTGCGTAATAACAGTAGTTTAATGTTATTTGCAGAAATTGTATTTTTTTTTCTCAAAAACAGAACAGTTTAAATGTTTTAAAATATTGCCACAGTGTAATATGTGTAGCAAAGGTTTTTCCTCCAAAATAAGTAGAAACCCATATACAGGATTGCTATTTAACAGTACCTTGGAAGATATTGTATGAGTACAAATGACAGTTCATACTCTCCTTAATAAAACCACAGGAATTCATTTGGATTTGGATTTGGATTTGAACTGATGTAGATAAAAATAAAACTGCACTTCTTTTCATGACAATTTTAATTCTACTCCACTTTTTTAAAGAAACAGTCCGTGACTTAATTCCTATATTTCAATTCAAATAAATTCCTAAATTAAGTGAGCATTTGTGTTTTTTAAAAAGATAATAATCTAACTGTTTAAATCCTTAGGCAAAAGAAACAGCACAGGGAAGGATAAAATTCAGAGTCAATAATGGAAGAATTTCAGAAGCTATTGGAAAGATTTACATTTCACAAAAATATTAAAAAAATTACGTGACTCACAGAATGTCCGTAGCAAGAATGCCAATGGCTGAACCTCTCCTGAAAAAAGACAATGGCATTTCAGTTCTGACCTTCCCATTTCAAATTTGAAATCCAAATGGCCCAATGGAGAGAGGTTTCTTTTGTGGCAATTCAGATGTCAGTAGAAGCTCCTTGGCACTGAATAAGTTTGAATACAGCTGATAATTCTCATGTCAGGTACTGCATTGCTGGGCTTCAGGAAATGAAAATATCTCAAACTGGAGGGCAGTTACTAAATTTTTTGTTTCAACTTATTATTTCAGTTTCTGTATTGTAAATTTAAGATAAATGTTACCTCAAAATAATTATGTAGTTAAGACCCTCAATACACTACTTGAGAATGTGATTTCACTAATACTGCCATCTTTCTTCTCACCACTGAATTAGGTGGCTGTTTTTATAGATCTAGAACTGAATTAGGCTTTTTTAGTAATGTTCCAGAATAGAGGGGATCCAGTTCTAGCTCTCTAGCCCTATAGCTCGTAACGACATCCAAGATTTTTTGAAGAGCCTTGTGATATCAAAGATTTGATTCAGATCACCATTTTTAAATATAAGCAAACTCAGAAGATGTTTTTTCTTTATGTAGCTAACACTTATTTTAGAACTCCTGATCAATCACTATTTCAGAATTATTACTGTTTGTTTTACTTGTTTAAACAAGGGGGTTTTGGAGCGTATGAATTACTATGGTTACAGTCTGAATGGTAAAGAACAATAGATCACCCTTTGACAGCTTTGCTTTACAATGATATTTGACATAGTGCACTAAATTTAAAAAAAAAAAAAGGAAAAGAAAACTAAAATGTTGTTCTTTGTCATTTTTTTTGCTTCATTATTTCCCCAAAAGTGTTAAATTCATTTCTATTATGGTTGCACTTAATCAAAGGTTAATTCTGATGTTCTGGCACTTTTACAGATCTGATAAATAAAATGAAATTCTGAAAAATGTCAGCAAAATTATAAGGTATTGGAAGGGTTAAAATATTCTTGCAGGTATGAATCTTTTTAAGACATGAATACAACGCCTAGACCTATTTTTCTAACTATTTCATTTTAGGAAGGACTTGATGTTTGAAAACTAATTACTTCCAGTATAGATTTATTTTTTCAAGAGATTTAGAAAACAAATGTAAACTTATGTGACCTTTTCCATGAGTTTCAAAAATAGCAGTGTATCAATGAAATTATTCAATATTACTGAATGTGATGTTGCCAACCAAGACAATATATTAACAAAATCCTGCTCACACAGAATACCAGAAAAATAAATTAAACACTTATTGATCCATTTTCAATTAATTCAACTGAAGCTATATTAAAACATGGTCATTTTGTTGATGTATCTGTCTCACTAATAACTTTTCTGTGTTTTCAAAACTCATACTGCATGATTCTACAAGAGATGTTACTATTTGAAATGTCATATAGGCATCATTCTTGGACCACAATGAAAGGAGGAGGAGCATTTTAATTATATATTAAAAAATGCATACTGTATGCTTGGTTAGTCTTATTTTTCTTTTGTTTCTCTATTTTAAGAAGACTTGCTCTTAACAATGGCATTTCTTTGACTTATATTCATATTAGATAAGTGTATTTTAAAAGTACAAATTCTGGGGGATTCCATCTATTCTGTGTCTTCCTTGAGTGTGTTCCTTCAAAGACTGGTTTCGGTTTCCAAAACTTTCACTCACCCCAAGAGAGTATGTGCATTAGCATAAATGAAAATGGTTAGGCCAAGAGTTATTATCACTTACTTTGGCAATAACATTGGCAAAGAAAATTTGTTCGGTTTCTCATATATATTTTATTTTAGTCTTATAATAACATACAAATAACTTCTGAGCAAAAGAACTGTGGGAAATTCCCTTATATCTGGAAACAATAATGTAACTATCTGGTGTGAACAGAATGTGGCAAAACCACAGCAAGCTTGTGCTCGTAGGCAGGGAGCTGAAAGGCATGAGCTGCCTTTTTTGGCTGACTGCATAGTTATCTCTGAGTTCACATTTTGGAAATCAGTCTCTGCTACCCAGACTAACACTGGATCTATTTTGCTCTTAAGTCTCAGAAAAGATGGGGTCAGATTGAATAGTATGAACACAAAACTTTACGTGACCTTTCAAAGGTCATGGAGAACAGGAGAAGAGGCCAAGGACTGGAAGAAAGCCAATGTCACTCCAGT
>KL258493.1:1977-13773 GCA_000699545.1 Podiceps cristatus
TGCCCCGGCCATCCACTATGGCCAAGACTGCCGGCGTGCTGAGTCGGGCCCGACTGGGCCTTCACTTTCCCAGCTGAGCCCTGTGGGGGAGGCCGGGAGGCAGAGGGCTACCCTGGCACCGGGGAACAAGGCTGGCCCTGGGCCAGCCACCACCAGTGGCAGAACGCAGGCAGTGGGAAGCTGTGGTGCAGTGAAGCCTGTCAGCCGCCATTGTGGTATGTGTCACTGAGCCCAGGGACCTCTGTGCGCCTGGGCAGGGGAGCGCACGGGGCTGTGTTCAAGCCGCCACCATGTTCTCCTCTTCTGGCGGGAAAACGCTTCCCTGTGGTGCCTTGAGCTGTTGATACCACCCTGTCAGGGTCTGCCCCCACAATCAGACTGTGCATGCTGAGAGGTGAACACGGCACAACTTTGGGTTTTTTGTTTGGTTGGTTTTTTTTTAATGTGCCAAGTACAGTCAGACTGGGTGTTTAGGTATGAATTGGAACACGGTGTTAAACTCATGTGAGTGAAAAATTCAACATTTTTGCCTCAAACTCTTATGCTATTGAGCTACAGTGTCTCCATCCTGTAAGGTGAGGTGGCTGCCTGCAGTGCAGCCTTCCCTGTCCTTCCCTGTGATAGAGATAGGGCCAAAAATAAGCTACATCCAACAGGGCTGCTCTGTTACTCACCAAAGCGCTGGGTCCTTCCTGCGTCTTGTCAGGAGAGTCCTGCCTAACCAGAAAGCCGCTGTGCGGCTGGCTCCCTTGTTGCTGCGACAGCCCAAAGATGTTTCTTAATTTTCTTGCTTTGTGACTGGGACCAAAGAAAATTGGGATAGACATGGGTATGGGTGCCTTTTGTTTTAAAAAAAAAAAAAAAAAAAAGGGGGGGGGAGCAAACAGAAAAGATTAGGCAGTTTTCCACTGGTTGTGATCTGTCATGAAATGCAGCTCTTCTGCACAGGATGAAATGGAGTGAAAATGGTGGACATGACCTGGCTTCAGGAGGAGAAGCTGGGCATGAGCTGGAAATGACGAGTGACACAGATAGGGTGGTCCTGAATTTCACTAACTTTGTTGCTCTTGAGATGTTTTTATTTTCTTCTATTTTACCCTCCTCCTATAAGTAATTTTTCCAAAGATGACAAAAAGTGAAATGTTAGTAATTAAGTCTGTAATTAAAAGCATCAGTTCTGCTGGGTTGTTATCATCCATGTGATGCCAACCTGTGGCTCGGGCCTGTGACTATCAGTAACTCCAAGCCTTGCTTCTGCGATGTGGCTGCCTTGGGTACCTGGTGGTGGGGCCGTGGTGGCCGGAGGATGCTGGTTTGCCTGAGGCCCTGCTGCAGCAAGGGACAAGCCTGCGGCTTTGACCGTGTTCAGCATCCGGACATGGGTCACCCTTTTGCTCAGTTCATGCCATGCCCTGCCTGTCCAGCAGCTCCTCAGAAAGCCGCCATCCTCACCCCACTGGGATCTCACCCGAGTCCTTCCTCCTTGCAGCTAGGTGTGCCACAAGATCAACCTGCCCTTCTTGCTTCTGTATTTTAGTGCTAATAGAGGTGATTTGCCTAGTTTCTTGCCTTCAGTCTACTCACCATTTCCTCTTTGAACTCAGGCAGTATTCTAGTAGCTGCCACAGAGAGGGAAAAAAGAGGGAAGTAAGAGCTAATTTGTATTGCCCAGAAGCCTGCTGTCTTCATTTTTGGTTGTTGTAAATGTTTGAAATCTCTTTTGTGAAGTTTGTGAGACCCCCACTTGCCACATAGCTATAATGGAGAAAATAAGCAAGATGATAGCACAATGTGAGGACTGATACCGGTAACTTGCTGGGACCAGAAATAAGTATCTCTTTGGAAGAAAGATGGGGAATCTACAGCTTCCTCAGGAATATATTGTAAACACTCAAGATACCCTGTCTAAACTCTCTTCCTAGGTGACCTTCAAGAGGATAAGGCTGACACCTTTGACTTTCCCTTCCCATCAAGAAATATTGGTAAAGTAATTAAACGAAAGAAGCAAAAGGTATAAAATATGGGAGCTGAATTAGCTGCCTTTGCATTTGAGAAAATCGCTTCCTGCTTGTTCTGCGTGTGTCTATGTGAGAGCATGAGGGAGATTAAAAGATTGAATTGGTAGTCTGTTACTGAAAACCTTACTTACAGAAAAGAAAAATGGTATTATTTTCCCTCTCTGGAGGCTTTAAAATTCTGGCTCTCATTCAATAAAGCACTTAAGTGTGTGCTTACCTTGAAAAACGAGAGTATGCTGTTGATTTAAAGCCTGTACTGAAATGCTTTGCTGGATTTGGGCCAGAGTGCTGCGCACCTTGCTGGGTGAAACCCGGCAAGGAAAATCTCTGCAGCTCCTCTTCCTCTTCTGTTTTAAGCAGAGAAATCCCACAGGTTACAAATAAGCAATGGCAAGAATCAGAGGTATTAACACTACACTAGCAGCAATACGAAATTACTTTCTGTTTCACAAATGTATTTCTGTTCCTGTTCAGTAGTTCAACAAATGCTTAAAATCTTAAAAGGCACATTTATTAAAACAGTAACTCATTATGAGATTTTGTAAGTGTGAAGTACAAGTAATCAGCTAGACTATAATATAGTAATGTCTCAGATACTTGATTTAAAGTCAGCAAAATACTACTGACTTCAGAGAAACAGCTAATAACATACTAGGATATGGCTCTTTTAGTACATTAAATAGTCTTCAAAAAGAATGAGGAATATGTATTATGTTTTAGCAATAAATGTCCATGAGAAAGCAATTATCTTTAGATTTAAAATAGTTTCACGGATGGGGTCCAGCAAAAGTCATAACGTTAGCATGTTAACAGCCTTTTAGATTTGTTCGACTGCCTCTCTGTCTGAATGCCTTTGTCAACAGTTCCAGTTCAATATTTTCAATGCACAAGTTTGAAATATACCCACTATAGATGGAGCTTTATGTCTCTAAAATGAAGGTCATCAACATCTATAAAACAGATTAATATGGAATTTATATGAAATAGGCAAGGCCATTGCTATTCTGGAGTCTGAGCATGGGATCTGAATTATGCTGATGTTGTGGGATTACATGGGAAAGCTTTTGCTCCTGGGAAAATAAGCAATCTTGTATTATTCTCATTTTTTCCCATTTTGGATGACTTTGAAGAGAGTTTAATGGCTCTATGCATGTTTTCGTAAGCTCTTCTTATCTAGAAGGGCACCTCACAAGTTCTAGATAAATAAGAGTTCTAGGCAAGAAAGGAGGAGGATATCTCATGTGGAAAATCATGGAGTACTTTATGGTTTTTGACTTTGAAATAGAAGTGATTCTTCCAATATATCCCACACATATATCCCTCTTCCACATCTCCCCATTCCCAGTCCTCAAACCCACCCCCAGTTGGACTTCATAGTCATGTTGGAGTGTTCAGACTTCTGCACTATAGGTGTTTTAATACAACCGTTGTATATGCTTCACTGAAAAACTTCTATTTTATCTTTCAGTCCAAAGTCTGGCTTAAGGTCTGGAAAGTAATTTCAAAAATGCTGAAAGAAAATGAAAAGTTCAGAAGTCGACTCTTGACTTGCAGTCAGTTTAATGGAGAAGGTAGGTTAAAAAAAACCCAAACCTGATAATGGTTTATTTTACTAGAGAAAACAAATTATTAATGCAAGTGCTTTGACTTAAGATCCCTAGGTTTATGGTCCATTCAGCTGTTTGGTTTGGGTAATAGGTTTTACAACTCACAAGTTATGGAATTCATTGCATACTTTAGGCACTTCTGTGTTTCGTTGAGGGTGTTATATGTATTAATTTGGAGGAAGCATGACAGAAGTGTTTTCTGCAGTCTAACATTAAAGGTATGAATGAAAAATATCTGCAAGTTTTTCTGAACATGTGAAATATGTAACTAAGCTATTATTCACAGATCAGTCTAAGGAATAATGAATAATAATTTATTTTTTCACAAAGGAAAATAGTGGTTGGTTTCATACAGACCATAAACAAATTAGATGCTCCCCAAAGGTAGCTGTAACACAATTTAAAATAACCATCAAACATGTTCTCACACTGTGCCCTGAATACAGCTATTTCATTACTGGAAAATGACTCGGGAATGAAAACTGGTGCTCTGCACTGAGACAGCTTCAATTAGAGACATTGTAGTTGCTGCACAATTTAAGATAATACCGGGTATGCTTACAAATCTAATTGGAATTTCTGGCTTCACAGTCTGATGAGTTTTAGGAAAAAGAATATACTAATCCATGAAGAGTTACCAGTAAGTTAAAAAATGGCATATTCACCTGCAGCACCTCTGCTTAATTTACGTTTGTGTTGATGGACATTTTCCACATGTAGGCATGTTAGGATATATACCAAAATGTGTGTCTGTTTTGGCCAGTATCTTATTTTTGTAGAATGCTGTATGTTGCATTCTGATTAGATTTCCACATACATGACAAGAAAATACTCCCTCAAAAATGTTCTTCATGAGAACAAAAGAAGTGTAATTCTGGTTCAAAACAGAAATCTATCTACCCCAATGGATGTTTCCTGCAACCTACAGTGGAAGTTATTGGAACAGTAGAAGAAATTCCACAATATGCTCCAACAATGTATTCCACAATTATTCTGCAAATATTCTGCATTATGTGGAAAAGCACTTATTCTGTTTGCTTTAAAACCAATTCCTTATTAATTCTGGTATTATGAGATGCTTGGTATTAATTATGTGCTATTCATATTCTTTATCCCAATCATGATTCCATTTTCCTCTGTCATATTTCCATTTAGTTCTCTCTCTCTCAAGCTCAGAGATTCCAGTCTACTCAAGTTCCAGTCTACTAAATCTCTCCTCATATGGAAACCGTTTCCTGGCTCTGATAATCCTTATTCTTTTATCTTTGACATCAATTAAAATGCTATCTACTTCTCCATATGGTGCATAGTTCATCTATATTATTGCTCATTTTTTTTGCGGTAATGAGAGTAATTACTTGCAACTGTAACACTGTATCTGACTCATGCCTGTATAAGTGAGCACCTGTGAAACTAAGAATTCCATGGTGTGAGGCATGGGTGCCCTTCCTCCTGAACTCATCCGTTCCTGCTAGCTGGGGGGGGCGGGGCGGGTGTGCCAGTCTTTTGCAGGACTTTTTACTCTGTAACACCTGTTGCAGAAGCCAACATTGTGCTTCTCTACCTAATCTAGAGGTTTTGATCTAGCAGCTTCCACATACTTTCTCCTGCAGCTTAGATCATAGCAGAAGCTTTTGTGCACAGCTATTAACGTGTGTGTAGGACTTAGCAGCCACTGGGGGGAAAAAAAAAAAAAAAGTCTTCCAGGATTTTTGTTTGCTTGCTTTTAAGAAAAAAGAAAACAAGAGACAATGAAAAATCTTTAATATGTGATTGTCTCCAAAATTTCAAGTTATTGTGAAAAAGCCGAGAATTCTGCTGATAGAAAAGATCTCCTAGGTGGATTTACCATCTCAGCGTAATGGCTACTAATCTGCTTTTCTGTTTGTTATGGATATGCAATGTGCTGCTTTGTCAAGCTTGTATTTATGGACAGGGCTCATTTCCTTTTCAGATACTCATTTCTTTTTGTCATCTGGAGGCAGAGCATTATCTTTATATGTAATTTCCAGTGACTTAAAAAAGCGCTAACAAACCAACCAATCCCCATCCCGTGTCGTGTCCCCTCTCCCCCCACCTCTGCCACCTCCCCCCTTACGTTTTCCTTAATTGTAATTGTACCTCATTTTTCAGGAGCTTTAATTGAGAATCTACTATTAAGCTCTGTTTAGGTGAAAACCATCAATTCTAATATCCTCTTTCTAATTATCAGGTTTTACACAACATCAAATCAAGGAGATAAGTCTCCTATCCATCTGAATTTTTCATTAAACAGGAAGCAAATGGAATAATTCCAGCAGACATTTAGATAGAGATCTGAATAAAATGCGTTCATTTTTATTTTTTCTTTTTACTAGATTAATAAATCTAGAAAATTAATGCTGCATTTTATTGCCTCTATGAATAGTTTTCTTGAGAGAACAAAAATCTGCTTGAATTCTAATGCTACTTCTTTAATCCTTGGAAAGCTGCAAGTAAGATTAGATTCACTGTGACTGAAAATGATTATGTGTCTCCACATAATGTTCTCCCACAGGCAATGACGCGAACCAAAGTTCACAGACTGAGGCATCCTACCTGGACAGGGTATGATGTAGTTCATTTATCATCAAGCAAGCTTAAATGCTAAAATAAACAACATAATCATGTTAAAAAGATGCACTGATACTGTTTAGTGTCATTAAGAAGTGTGGGTTGTATACTTCAGTAGTACCAACTTTGGGCTCAAATGTTTTTTGAGATTTCAGTCATGTTTGGGAGGCAGAATAGCTCTGTCCTCAGCAGGAAGGGCTGTGTGCACTGCCAAGGCTGGGTCATGGCCTTTTTATTGGTCTGAATCCTCCTGTAATGGTCTAACGTAAAATCTGAAGAATATGAATAGAGTCGTCATTTGTCACACTTTATGTCTGACCTTTTTATGTTAAAGGGAATGCACCACTTCACTTTGTCATCTTTCTTCTCTAGGAAGAGTCCATTTTTGGCTGGGTATAGCAAGAAAATGAAGGAAGATTCAATCCAAAAGGAAATATAAGAGTAGTGAAAGTTTTTATTTTGATCTAGTTCTTACTGAAGTCAGTGTCAAGACTGCAAGTGATTTCAGTGAACACAGGTTGTCTGTTGTTTGTTTGGCATATGTGCTTCTACTATTTAAGAGATTTGTTTTTACAGTAGCTTAAACAGCTCTATTGCGAGATACTTATTTCAAGTCATTAAGTCTAGTGTTTCACTTAGCTATTAGTTTTCGAAAGTTTTTTAATGAGCATAATATTATGACAGTTTGCTTGCAAAAGAATAGAGAACACATATAGCGTTGACTGTATTTATGGATATTTTTTGTAGCTTGTCAGAATCATAAACAAACACAAATTCAGTAAGGCAGAACTTTACAAAAGATACAAAGAACCACTTTTTTCTTACTTATTTGAATAAATTTGACTTTATTATATTAAAATAATACACAATTACCCTTCTGTTCATTCATCCATTTATACATGAATCTCAGCAAGTATTTTGAATATGAAACCAGGTGAATATTTTCTGTCTTACTGTTCATCGTGAAGCACATAATGATATCATCATAATCAGAAGGTGGTGTTTATCTAGCTGACTTCAATAACACAATATAATTTTCTTCTGTTATTGAGTTTCATACTTGAACTCAATTGACTGTTAAACCCTTTTAAAATAGCAAATTGTGTAAATGGAACATGAAGACTTGCATAAAAATAGTATGTATATGGATTTCATCTCTGCAGATAAAACATTCACCTGTCACAATTAGATGTCCTTGGTTTCAATAAAAGGATTGTTTTCTCATTGCATAATGTCTTGGTGTTTGCAGGTATAATGACGGGAATGTCGGAGTGTTGAGCTTTAATAACATGGTAGTGATTGTGTCATTAAGCAGCAAAGCGTTTGGAAGGGTTTAATCTGTTTTCTTAATAGTAAAACTGCAAGTATATAACCGGAATGTGCCTTTTTGATGACAGCTCCAGCATCAAGATTCTTTTCTGATTTGTGGTTGAGTAATATTCTGATTTTACTTAAAATAGTTGACATTTCAGCTTGGAAAAGGAAGTGAGAAAGCAAAGTATTCAATCAAGATGTGATCATTTTTCTGGCAGAGCAAAAATGTCATAGTTCTTTGGTATTTTCAAAATACATGTTTGGAGTCACATGCTTTGGGTTGGTTTTGGGGTTTTTTTGGTACTAAGGGAGATGATTTCCCTGTTCCCACAGTTCTATCAATGAAATATTTGCACAGAGAGAATTTAGTTTATAATCCTGGATTGCAGGATTCCTGAATTGTAGAGCTGTTGCTCTAATGTTTCTTTTCTTGTAACTATGGCTGCAGTAGGTACCTTTGCTGGCACGGGCTTAAGGGACCCTGGAAACCAAGCTTTTCTTCCAGGTGCATCATTGCTACTTTCACAGGATAGATGAGAGGCATTAACCTACATCTCTGAATAAAATTCCGCCAACTCATTAAGAATATTTGGATAAATACAGACCTTTGTCTGTGGGGCTATGCTAAATCATTTTAAAAGGAAGAAATTATAAAAGATAAATATGGCCCTAGATCATCCCTATCCATTTGCCTCTTACAATCGGCTGTACAGGTTGGTTGTCAGCAGCTGCCAGGGCTGTCTGACAGTGTTTTACCTGCTTGCTGCACCCACTTCATGTGTGTAAATGACCTGTAGGTGCAAGGGAAGGCTCAGGCCCTATAGAAGAGATTTGATCTATTATTGGTACACGTGTGGGAATGGAGAGGTGCCAGCTTCCCCTTTGTGTGTTCAGGGACCAGTGAGGCACGACAGTCCAGCCCCAGCATTGCCCAGCTTCAGTGGCTTTGCTAGATTTTTGGGGGATTCAGAGTAGCCTGGTCTTACGTGTTGTGCTGCTCTGTTTTCATCCAGGTATGATTTGAGGGGAGGGCCTATGCAGCATCAACCTTGACATACAGCTTTATACTTGTTAACATCCTGCTAATCAAGAGAAAGAAGTACCGACTGCCTTCCTTATTAATCCCAGCAGATCTATCTTCTTGCCTACCTGCTTTAGCCCTTGTCCAACATGCCTCCGTACTGCTTTCACCTCACTTCCGGCTCACTCCAAAATGCAGTTCGTGCCCAGAGAGGAGGATGGTGAGCAGCAGTGCTTCCTCAGCCTGCAACGTGTATGAAACTGCAAGTAAGAGCCAGCAGCCCCTTCCCTAGAAACCCTGTGGTGGTGACGATATCATTAATTGGTACTAACAGAAGAGAACTTTCAGTTGGCAGTACTTTGAAAGGGATCTTACATTTCAAATC
Organism: Podiceps cristatus; assembly: GCA_000699545.1. Lineage (NCBI taxonomy): Eukaryota > Metazoa > Chordata > Aves > Podicipediformes > Podicipedidae > Podiceps > Podiceps cristatus. The sequence continues at coordinate 10,915 of KL258493.1, forward strand.
ACTTTGGGCCAGAACAGCTAATGCAGTGGGGCAAAAAGATACATGCTGACTCGGGTTCGATTTCTAGCTCTTTGGGTGATGAAGTCTGGCTTTCTACTGTAGTGACCAGATTTCAAAGGTTCTGTTGTAACAAGGGTAGTCAGCGCAGTTCAACTGCTGGAAAAAAGAGTCTGGAGAAGAACCTAGCTCGAGATATACAAACCAGACCAGCTGACACATACACCATCACCATCTGCTCAGACCCTTGTAGTAATGCATTCTCTCTTTTTTTTTTTTTTTTTAATTCATATGACCATTTAAGTGTAAACTGCAGAAGAGAAAGTAATTCTTAGTGTTGCATTAAAATATGCTTATATGATCCAAGTAAGTAACATGTTCAACAAGGAAAAAAAAGGGATGGTTTACACAGGAAAAACTTTATTTCAACTCTCTTTGTTAAAAGGAGTCAGAAATAAATAAGGGAACCTCAGGGCACTAGATCATATACTTGAGATTCGGAAAACTACCGATCCTCCTCTGACCTCCTTAATCACTGCAGAACCAAAAGCAAATGTCACGCTGTCCTGCTGAGGTTCCTGGGAAGCAGTGGTGTCTTTCACATTCCTCAAAGTGCATATCAGTCACCTGAAGTTTTTAATAACAAATCTCACTTGGAGTGTAAACTGAAGCAGATGTGCAGATATAGAGGTCACGCTTCATCTTTGCTTTGCCTTATTCTCAGTACATAATTTACCTTTCTACACAGAACAAAAACTCCATCTTATTCTAAAGTTTGAAAATTTTTCATCTCAACCCTGTGAACAGTTGCCAAGAGATCCGAGGAGGTACCTTGCTGTATAGAGGTGGGAGGGAGCAGCTACACAGAGTAGCTGAAGGCATCACTGCTGAATTCTTGTTATCTGTAAATAATGGTGTCAGCCACTTGTCTTGAGATCTTGAACTTGGTCTGAATAAGTGTTCTTTTGTACTGTGTTTCATAAATACAGATGACTCTATATGAAGGTAAGCAATGGAGAGTAAGGCCCTTGGGTTTTATGTTGCTATTCTATGCTAGACAGAGATTTATTGGTAACACAAAGTTTAGCTGGAAACACCACATCTGCTGGGTCTGAAATGTTTTGATTGAAGTTATCCCATTTGGCGCTTTCCTGCCAAATTGAGCTCCCCTGGTTCCTGGAGCACTTCTTGGCAGATCAGCCCAGGCAAGGCAGCCCCCTCTGTCTTGGAGCAGTCTGTCCAGTGGCACCAAGGACTGTCTAGGGCTTGTGGGCTTGAAACTCCAGCCGGTGGTCTTGGGCTACCGCTTCCAACCTGCTGTAAAGCTAAAAGCAAGGAAATCCCGGGAGCTTGGACTCCACTTTGTTTCCATGTCCGGAAGCCCTAAAAGGCTTGTCTGAAGCAGGACTGCCGGGGCTCCTGCGCTCCCTGACGTGGAGCTGTGACTTTGGGCAGGCTTCCCCGGGCTAGTCCTCAGCATCAAGACTGCAGCAGAGCCAGAGGGTCTTGGGAGCTCCCATAGCTACTGTGTGGAGCTGGCGTTTGCAGACGCTTCTGCTATTGCCAGAGACTATGTCACTGGTCAGCTGCAGGCTTGGGAACTTGGGCATTGTGTTCTGGAAGTGTTTTGATGTTTCTAAAGTGACCTTTCTGGGAATTTCCCGTTTGTGGGCATTTTCAAAAGAGTTTATATCCTGCTTGATTTGGACCAAAGCCACCAATTCAGATGAAACCTCATTTCCTGCAAACTGGAGGCTTGGCTTGCCAGGCAGCACTTCTGCTCACGCCCCATCTGCTCTGGTGTTGTGATGCATCAGATGCCTCTGCCCTAACAGCAGAGGTTCTGCCGTTCCATGGCCCGTGGGGTTATCATAACCTGGCCAGTATAATGTAGGCGATCACCAAGGTTAAGAATACTTCATTGCTGATTCCTTCCATGAAAAGATTTCAGCTCTTAAGCAAAATTGAGAACAGGATGTGGAGTTTCTAACATGGTCAGATTTCAGGAAAGTATTACATGACCTTTGTCTTCACTGAACATTTACATCCAGTAAATGTCTTTGTCTTTAGGGCCCCCTCGGGTAGTCAATGTTCATGTTTTAACTTCAAAGCTTCTAATACAATTTTGCATGGACGCTGACTAAAGAATAGCCTTCAGCAGGCAGCTCGACGCTGGGGTTTTTGGGGGAAGTGACTGAAAGCAAATTTTGGGCATATGTGACATTTTACTTGTGCAGTAGGTCCTTAAATATAAAACAAAACAGGATGCAACTTTGATTTATAGCTCTTGTAAATAATTCTCACTGACATGGGCAGGTTTGTGTATTATGTACATTTTCATTGCATAAGCACTTATATAACTATGATGATAGAAATTTGCATTAAAAAAAAGCAGCCATACTTTGATGGGTTTAACATTACAGGCTTTCCAGCAAACTGAAGTAGCAGGGGGACCTATTGCTTAAATGGAAGCTTACTTTATGAGCAAAAGAGCAAAATTTATTAAAGCATATTAAGGTCACAGTGAATTTTTAATAAATATTCACAGGAAGTTGCTCACTTGTTAGCGACAGCATCACGGCCATCTGATCTGATGCAGAACGATTCGTGTTTGAAAGTTTCTGCCTGCCTTGCAGCTAATGAAAATCAACGTGTGTAGCTGCAGTTTCATTTTGTTAGAAGCAAAAGATATGGAGGCCCCTAAGGAAAAAGGGAGTATGTGTTGATCCAGAGAAAGGTTGAATACCTCCTGGAAGATGCTGAGTACTTTCACCTCCCATTGACTGTGGCACCTCTTAGAATGGGCTATATCACATCTTCTGTGCTGTACGTATGGAGCAGATTAATCATAGAATCATAGAA
>KL258494.1:267-23861 GCA_000699545.1 Podiceps cristatus
AACAAGCTGGTACCCTGAGAAAAATTGGACAATTACTGTAAGATGATCAGCTCCAAATCTTTTCCCCTGCTTTTCCCTAGAAATCCTCACAAAGTTACTGAGACGACAGAAGGAGAAAGAAATAAAGCCTCATTTGTGCATCAACTATACTCCTATTTCATACTAAGCAAAGGGTGATACGTGGCCCATAAGGCAAAATGTCTTGGGAATAAAACTAAATGGCAAGTAGCATCACACAGAGAAGGTGGTCTCTTTAGCTGAAGAGAATTACTCACCCTGAATCAGTGACCTCAGAGACACACACATTAAGCCTAAATCAGCCTTACTTTCTGGCCTTCTTGGGCATCTACATTTCACACACTCTTCTTGCATGGCCTTTCCTTTGTCTCAGAAGAGCTAAAGTGATCCTCACAGAACAAACTCCTGTAAGAGGAGACATTAAGCTAACACTTATATTTGTTTAACTATAAGCTAATTCAACTGCATATACTACTTGTTGCTATATTTATCATAAATCTATGAAGTACTGCTTGGCTACAGCAGTTTAAAGATTTTCAAGTTAACTACTACAACATCCTATATTCACTGCCAAACAACTAAGTCTGTGAGATGATATATATTACACAATCTGCTAACTCATTGTTGTGGAGCACACTGAAGTGCCAGATCAACCTATTTTACCAACCCAAAAAATTTACTTTTTATGACTTCTGCTGTTTCCCTTCCTACGTGTGGACAACGTGAATAATGACATGTAACAATTCTTTTACTGTGCTGAAAAAGTGGTTTTGAGTCAAAATGCCAGCCATGCCCCCTGCTCCCCCCAGTGTTAAATGAGAAATCTTCCAAGGATTTAAAGAAAAGCAAGGACTTCACTGCATAACCCCACTCAAGGTAACACTTGCCAGCCCTACTTCATGGAAAACTTTCCACTGTACCTTAATTGCAACTCAGAAGCTTCACTACATGTCTGGTGAAGTCTTTCACTTCAAACTGTCTAGCTGTTGTACCTGAGGGATCGGTAAGGCCACCTGGCAGAAGCAAGTTTACAGGAGAATAGGGATGATGAACATAAATGCAAGACAAACTAATGTTTAAATCAAAGCTAGTGAACACAATACAAGTATTTAGATCAATACCTGTTGGACAGAAGAGTCACCGGAAGTGCTTTCCACAATACATAGCACATGTGGAAGTGCTAACCTACAGAGAAAATACCACTTTATGTCTGGAACAGTCACTTTTGCCAGTCTTTCAAATTCTGCACAAAACATAATTAGGGCAGCAAACAACTTCGATTTCTGAAAGCAGATAGGTAACTGCCAAAGACCTAGTTGTAAGTAAGGATACTAAGTACATTGCCACAAGGCCTAGTGAGGGCAACTTCTTGCGCACGCACGGGAAGAGGCCAGCTGCAGGATTTGATGGTCAGGTTCCTCTACTCCCCCCTCTTTTGTGACTTCCTACAACTGACTCCAACTGTAAATACTTCGCATTTCAAAAGAAATATTACGAGCATCTCCCAGTTTAGGAAGCCTTAAATACTTAAAAATACACAATTCACTTTAAATTCAGTGTGTACACACAAAGCCACTCAGCAAATGGATCATGGGAGAAGATCAGATCCCAGTCGACCACCTTCAATTTATTCTTTTCAGTTAAGATCAAAGTTTAACAAAAAAAAAAAAAAAAAAAATCAGGCTTATTAATAGCTGTTGCTCAGTGTCACTGCAGTGCTCAGCCTGTGTCACACGCTGATACACAGGAGCACACACTATGTGAACACTCCAATGACACTTCACACTGATAAACTTGATCTTATAAATCCCAATCAATTACTTCATCGCTTTGAAATAATTCTCGAGAGACTGAAATGTATAACAGTGTCCCATATTCCCCCTCTAATATAAAACAAATTCATCGCTTTGAAATAATTCTCGAAAGACTGAAATGTATAACGGTGTCCCATATTCCCCCTCTAATATAAAACAAGCATGATTTTGACAAAACTTCAGCCTGAACTAGTTGCAAGACATTTGATCCCAGGTTCTTCTGACAGGAGTGCCAAAATAGTTTAATATTCTCAGACCCTGGTGAGAACAAGAGCATGTATGCAGAATAGCTGGGAAACAGCTTATTCTAAACCATTTCTGCAGGTACCATATAGAAAACCTGCAGTTTCAAAATCACTCCCAAAACAATTCCTCACAAAGCCCCTGGAAGCTTCAATTTAACTCTGAGTGGTATGAGTGGCTAATTTATCCCAAAGATGTTATTATGGTCATCATCTGCCTTCCCACAAGAGTGCAGGAGTTGATCAAGCATCATCTGCTTTTCTCTTACCAAAGTATTTAATAAGCTCAGATACCACAATTACACACTAACAACCGCAGTGTCATCTGTTCATCCAAACCCATTTATGAGAGTCAGCTCACCATGATGTTCAAAGAACCACAACATGAAATATTACACAAATACTGTTATACTGCAAGCACAAGTATCACTAAAAATGTAAGGCAAGATAACAAGAATGCATTCCTAAAACATATCAATCAAATGACTATCACTAATTCTACACAGTAGTACTTGCTAATTTAATAGCACCACAACTCTGCCTGATGAATATGATCCACTACCATGCCAAGAAAAACATCATATGAGGGACTCAGAAATATTAGATGGCCTCACTCAGATCATTTTCATAGCTCTGAATATAACTTCAACCTGAAATTCCTTCACAGTAAGTGAAGTAACCTAAAACATCCATATACAAAGAATCCTTAATCTGCATAGCAAGTCTCAGGTTGTCACACATACAGACCAAATCTTCCATTCAAAAATTAGATAAACAGATCGTATCAGTACTTTTATATCTCCAGTGGCAGCTGAAAGTCCAGACGAACTGGACCATCAAGAGCTTTAACAAGAGCTGGAAAGAATTATTCAAGGATGTTTTCAGTTCTGTAACAAACTGGTTACGCAGGAGCCAGGGAACTTGGTAAATAGAGAAGAAAGTATACCCTGAAAGAACCTCTGTCCTGTCAGTAATATCCAAGCACGCTCCACATAGTTTAAAAAGAAAAATGAAACTGATCTTTTACAAACTTGGTCTGATCACAGGAAAGTCATCTCCAAATACATCAGTCATATCTACCATCTCAAATACATGTCCTGTATAAAGCATTGAGGTAGTTCAAGATCACAGTGAAGAACAGCCCAGACCACTGGAAGAGCACACGGGTAAGTGTTCAAGTCAAACTGAAAGCAGAACACCAGATGGCTGCATGCTTAAGGCTCTCAGTGAAGAAAAGTGGTATCTTTATTAAGGAAAATATATGAAGTCCCTCTGCAACCCATGAGCTGAAGGCTCGGGGGGAGAGGGAGCAAAGTAGGAGGAAAAAGAGGCTTTTTCCAAATTAAAAGGTAAAACTGATTTCTTCAAGATTTCACTAACCAGCCATCTTCCGTCTTGCAGATTAAAGTATCACAGCAGTGTCTGCTGCCAGATGGGGTAGTTCGCATTTTAGCCTTTTGAAACAAAAACTGCAATTTCTTGCATGCTTACTTTTTCCTTCAGGTTAATGAGACAACACTGATTATGGGAGTGGCATCTTCATAATGCCTATCTTCACTGTAAGCCCTCACTAAAATACTAGATCTATTTCTTAAAAATCAAGACATGACAGATGCCTCAGCATTCTCCAGCCCAAAAACCTGACATTCTAAGTAGTCACCTACTACAGCATGGCTCCCCAAGGCACCATCTTGAAAGCCATGAGCCTTTTGCAACCCTTGAGTTCTCAGAGGGCAAAGCTTGCAGTGTAAGAAACAACTATAGAAATAACTGCAGTCAAAAGGACAATTCATCACCAAGTGTTCTTCAACTGCTATGAAAGACAATACCATATTGTTCTGTTTGACTTTTTTTTTTAAATATTTCTAACTAGCAAGAAACACATGTACCCTGGTAAGACTAGGGATTTCAAATAGTACAGCTAAAATCCTGTTCTCTTCACACTAATAACAGGATTAAGCTTAGTACCCACTTTTCATTTACTCCAGAAATGCTCTACATAGGACAATCTCTCTATTGCTTTCAGTACTTAAGACATTTGACCACAGAACACTATGGTACACATACAATGGTTTCTCTCTCATAGTACAGAAAGGGCAAGAAAAAGTGCTTGTTCTGGATGTTAACACATCTATGTAATTATTAAAAGCAACTGTACTCTGCCAAGAGGAAGCAGGCTGTCTGTTTTGCTAACAAGCTAGAACGCCTCAGTATCTTTATATTTTGCTATTTTAGCTTTATTAAATTCATTCAACAGAACAGCCTTTTTGTTTTATTTCCTTTTACTTTTGTTAAACAAGTCCCAGTTGCTTTTCCTTTTTCCAGTATAACAGTCCAGCTTTTCCAGAGCAGGAGCAAGCTCTTGTTCAGACCTCCAAGGAAATTATGCCAGCCTTTCAGCTCACTGGGTAAATCTTCAGATCAAGAAGATACCATAGCCTTCTGCTTTAGATCATGAAGATACAGGATTTGTGTTAAGAGTGCCTTAACCATGGTTCTGTGTTTCAAGTTGTTAGCACACTCAGATGCCCACAAACTGCTAAGGAGAATTCAGCCTAGAAAATGTCACTGGTGCATGGACATACAAGTCAGCCTATAATTTATTCCCTGAAAAAGTGGTATTTTCTTGATATATGCACACAGGGTTCTTTAAAGATCCAGATCTCAGCTAAAGATCTTGACTTTTTTGTATGTGTCTATATCTATCTCTGTGTGTCTATAAAAAAGTAATGTATGTGTATATTATCGCTATTATAATACCCTTGTTGATTTTCATAAAATATAACCATCCTGATTCACTGAGATTAGAACAACTTTTCCTGAAGAAGAGACAAAGAACAGCCAACAATGTAGCCAAGACTATACTGAAGGAGTTTTATCATTGCTGGCAACTAAGGAATCCCTGTTTATTAGTGTATAAAAGACTGAACACTAGCCTTTTTCATACAAGGTAACGTCAACCTCTAAGACAGCAAAATAAAGTTGGAAGGACAGAATTTTCCTCTCTACAGACTAATAAAATTTAAAGAGGGCTAGAGAAAGCCAGAACTTCAATTATTTTTAGTCTTCCACTCTCAGTTTCCTCTCCAAAATACCCCTTGGAGAAAAAAAAAAAAAAAAAGAAAAAAGAAAGAAGAAATATCACTATTAGCATATGTGTATTTAATAGCTCAGTTGCATGCTAGTGTAAGTAACAGAGGCCATACCACTGTCAGAGTTCATAGCCAAAATTATTCCAGTACTTAAGCGAAAGGAAACTGCTTTGAGCATTAAGCCAAATAGCAAACTATAAACTCAAAGCTGTTCAAGACTGTCCCACACATGCAACAAGCCAACCTGTCATATTAGTCTTCCTTTCAAGTGCTTGTGTACTATCAATTTCTCCAAGTCAAGCCGAGAAAGTTCCAGAGCGGCTGATTAGCACAGGCAAGCTCTGCAATAAAATTCGCTTTTAAGAAGCAGATTTCTTTTAACCCAAGTTGTTTTCTTAAAGCCCTGGTTTTGATTTAGACACAATACAGGTATTGAAGAGAAATATGAGAGAACTTAGTTCTTGAAATACCCTCTGAGATTTTTACTTCTACCTTTAAAACATGACAAGCATCAGAAGTTACTCATGCTCCTTGGACTATATTTTTCCTTTTTACCCACACTTGACTAGGCAATAAAGCAATACACAAAGGTGTTTTCAGAAGGATCTGATACAAGCTGTACTCCCACAACCTTACCTCCTTCCTTCCCAACAGCCTTTTAGAAATGGGGAACATGGACATTTGTTGACTCTTCCCATCCAACTGGGATTCCTGTAAGAACTCCCGAGCTCACGAACAGTCCCCAGAACATCACTGACTCATTAAAGAATTAGTTCAGGCTTCCTGCCCTTTAGCACCTGCCCAAGAGCAGGCAGGGTGTAGTCTATCCTGGTCACTTTGTTCCTGGCCAGGAACATCTGTGCCCTCTCAGGACTTCTAATGAAACAGAGCCCAGGAAGCAGACAGCTGGGCACTGTTCTGCCTGTGCTAGCCCCTTTGGCAAGCAACTGGAAAGATGACACTCAAGCCTAACAACACTTGTGCTTAAGACAAAACACTGCTCAAATTGCCCCCTCAAGGGAAGGTGAAGGCTGAAGAACACCCTGAGCAAGGAAAACACTAAGCATGCCCTGAAGGCCAAGAGTCTGGACACTTCTGCACGGGGAAAACACAGGCTGTCAGAAGACAGGAAAGATGGAACAGCAAAGATGTGGGAACTGGATTTTCCCTCATGCCCCAAAACTGAGAGCCCTATAGCTCAGCATTCAAGGAGAGGTCAGTAGCAGGACTAAAAACGTTTACCTTGGATTACAGGTTTTCAAACCCAATTACAGTGCTAAAGTAGAGGCATACATTAGAGGAGGAGAGAAACACTATTGGGTTAAATAAGCAAGATGCTAGGAAACATAAGATCTTTACTATCTGAACACTTGCTAGATCTATAGGATTAAATAACTCTCATTCAATAATTTAAGGAAAGTGACAGGACAGCTATCCAAAACAGACATTAGCAGAACATGTAAAAAAATAACAAAAACTGAAGCAGTTAGTGTTACACTCAAATACCAGAAATCCAGATAGCTATATACTTGTTCAGCTGATACAGGACCCATAGCTGCAAAGCATTAGGTCATGAAACGAAAAAAGCATGGCAAAGTTATCCAACCAGTTTTAAGCAAGCCAGCCTGTTGAATCAGCTTCCTAGCTTTACTCAAGTAAGATTTGGTCATAATGCCAACTCTTCAGCCAGTTTGATTATAAAATCAGTACTGCACAACATCAGGTAAATACCTTAAGATTGCCCAGCTTTAACCCCTTTTGTCACAGGAAGTCTGAAGAGTCTAAGAGATCTACCGAGATCGATTTACACTCAACACTATTGTTTATCTTCAAATACCAAAATGCAAACCTTTTGGCTCGCAATTGGAGTACAGCAGATTAACAAGCAGGAAAGGGACAAAAATAGACAGCTCTGAAAAAGTAAATACAAGCAAGCTTTCCTGGGGCAACTGATTTTACTTCAACTGGCAGCACACACGTGAGCAACAGCAAACAGGATGTGGCACACATCCAGTTCCCCCCTCCTGCCCACAGTTCCACTCCTGACACCAGGCTCAAGGCAGCCAGTTCCTCCTGCCCATCCCTCGCCAGGAGGCACATGAAGAACCAGCAGCAGGGTACAGCCACTGCCCAGCTCCTGAAGTTCACTGTCTCGGGAGAAGTGGGGCTTCAGTGTATGGACTACCTCACCACAGCAAGTCCAAAAGTTGCAATAAAATTGTCACTGTTTCTGCTGATTTTTACTTCAGTTCTAAGTCAAATTAAAATAATTTTTGTGCATATTTTTTAAAAAAGGTTCACCACTACACCACAGCTTTAACTGCTCAGAAGAGACTATGTTTAAGGACAAAAGTGCAGGGCTGGAGACTCCTAAAGGGCCTGAAGCCTTGTCTAAAATAAAACCATGAGAAATTTAAGGTTTATAAAAGATGATGATTCAGGGCACTGAGATTTTCCTGAATAACAGTCAGTAGCCCAAGCTTATTTTTTGCTACTTGACTCCCTTAAATAGCATTACCTTCTTGGCACAGGCTATGTCTTTGGGGAAGGGTGATGTGAACGAACAAGCACGGCTCTCCTGACAGCAGCTTCAGAGGGGCATTGCCTGGGGACGCTCTGGCCTTGCAACATCCCTAGGTTCCTGCTTGTATCCTTTTCCACAGCTACAAGGGCAGCTTGGCCACTGGCCTCCTTGCAGATCAAAGGAAGAGAATGCCTCCACTCAGCTGTTCCCTAGACAGTGTTCCTAGTTATTATGGTAACTATTTATTTTTTCTTTTATTTAAAAAAAAAGCAGAGTCTTCAGCATTCCAAGCACCTCCGCTGCACAAGAATAGAAAAATGGTCATGGCTAAACACAGTCCTGATTAATACTGTGTAAGACGACATTATGAGGACATTAAAGTGACATTTGCCCTTGCCATCACTTCCTTCAATGGTTAAGGCAGTTTCTTCACCAGCCATAGCACATAGATAGCCAGCACTGATACTGCAGAAAACAACACAAGTTTGAAAGATTACATGTATTCAGTTAATTTAGTATCTTGACATTTTCAAAGCTACACAAGAGACAACAGTCCCAGGTAGTGTATCTGAGGGGGACAGGGGTGCGAGACATTTGCTTGTTTCAGTGACTGAATGGTTCATCCAAGGACTATTTTTAAGAGCTGTCCTGATGCCAGATCCTAACATTAAGTTTCAAATCACTTCACACAACAGTCCTAATAATCCTGAAGTTCCAGTACTGATGAGAATCTAGGGAGGGCTCCCTAACAGATAATTACTCACTGAAACAGTGTTAAAATTATGTAATCTTAACATCATGTAACAACCTGTTTTAGCCATCTAATACTTTAGATATAAAACAAAATCTACAAAAAGTCTTCTCCCAGCTGACATCAATAAATGCTTTACCTGGGGCAATGAATTCTGCCAAGAATCAGAAATACCTGAAGTAATGAAGTCTATGACAGCAATTTTTTGGACCGTGTACAAGACCCCTGAAACTCACAGGGATGCTGAGCCCTCATTTATCCCAGCCCCCCAAGGCTTATTTCATTATCTAACAAGATGATTATGTTCACCTACTAAAAAAATTCTATACAAATGAACAGTTTCAAAACATGGGACCATAAAGATTTTCAGAGCTCTAATTCCAGTGTAGAGTTAACACAATTACAGTAACAATATTTTTAAATCTAAGAGTAAAATATTAATTCTGATATCCTACAGGCTACCTTTGTGCCTATGTGAATTAAAATCCTACCATGAGGGAATTGGGGATTTAGCCAAAATGACTTTGGACACTGAAATTAGTTAGGGCAGAACACCATCTTTTGAAAGACACTGGAGGAGTTGAACAACAGTCAGTCTACCTTTAAATAATATACAGCAGTTCATAATCCTGAGCTTGGCCAGTGGCCCTCATTGCTACTAATACATCTGTACTTTCCCGCTCTGAGCTTCCTTCAGGCCCTAGTTAACCTTTGTTCATAAAGCATCATGTGTTCCAAAAATGCTTAATGGAAAAGAATATTGAAACCAGCTATTTGTACATGTGAACCCCAACTCAGGACTTTTGAAACAGCATTTATGAGGCAGTAGACATGGTCTTAAAACCACACCAGTGATTTTTCCAGCAGAATGTATTTCTATTCGATGTTATATTGGAATAAAAAGAAGCTTTTCCCCCCCCCATTTTAGTCCATGTTATTTAGCCTATTTAGTCCTTAAAATATGCAGTTTACTTTAGTTCAAATTAACACCAGGCTTCTGTCAAGCACACATACGTAACAAGCTTCCCTCCGTTAAAAAAAATAATGTTAGAATACTGATGACAGTCATAATGATCGTAAGTATATCAATTCCCAGAAATCTTAATAAGGAACCAGGCATATTTTAGTAGATGCTGCTATGATCAGAAAGTAGAGGCACTCCAGGACTTTATGTTCACTGAGCAGGCAATAGATAACTGTCCAGTGATACAAGTTCCCAGTGCAGAGATTTCTTACCTTCACATACTTCCATCATACAGAAAACAACAAACAATAAAACCACAAAGCAAACAAAAAACAAAAAACCAACCACAAAAAAAACCAAACCACCACCAGACAAACTAAATAACTATCTGCTGCCTTTTCCCCCTCCAAAACCAGCACACTGAATTTCTCCACTGTCCTGACTTGACTTATCCAAAATACTCTGTCCACCTACAGTACAAATTCCAAGAAAACTGCGAATAGCAGGTAACGAACCACAGAGGAAAGAGCATCCTTCCTCCAGACACTCCACACCCTGCCACACTCCCACAGATAACCCATTCTGTCCCCTTTCTCTCTGGTGAACTTGTTCATTCCTTGCAGATCCAAAGGCAAAACACACTACAATTGACACATATTTGTGGGCAATTGCCACTACTAGGAATGACTACATTGCATAATGTATAGAGGTCACAGGGCACCCTTTACCCAGATGCTGCTTGTTTGACTAACTACTGTATAAAGCATTAATAAACTAGTGATACACAATGTCATTTCAGATAAGCTCAGAAGCATCTCTGCATCCAAAACTAGCCAAGTTTTCAGATTCCTGACCCTTGTCCTAACAACTAAAGTGTTCTATTCCCATATACAGTTGGTGCAAGTTGACATTTCCCTGACATCCACAGGTAGCTCAGGAAGCAAGAGCAGCTCTGCTGCTGCACTGCTAATCATCCGACTGCTCATCTAATTTAGAAAGAACTGGAAAAAAACCCACCACATTGACACTGCATAACTGTTGCCCAGCAGACACACTGGTACCCATTCAGCTGAGAAGCTGGACACAACACCCGATTTGCTTCCATTCTGACAGTTTCCTGCATTTTAACTTTTTTTTTAAAGCCAAGAATATAAAGATGCTCTGTAAGAAAGCCCCAGGCAAACTTCTCTTTTCTAGTCAAATAAACAACATTCCATGAAGTGAACACTAACTTTCAAAGACCTTTTTTTCCAGAGTTTTAAAAACACACCGCTTAGTTCCCTATCAATTTACCCCATGTGTACATCTGAAGTTTTTATTAAAGTTTATCTAATAAATATGATACCCCCCTTCAATTACTAAAAATAATTTTAATAAGAAAATGTCACAAAATCATCAAGATCATGTTTCTTTTTTAAAATTAAACCACCAGAGTAATTTCCCTAAAGATTTAGTTGTACAACAGATTTATTCTATTAATATTTACTAAACCTATTAACTCTGTCTACTGAACTGTAGAGTTCGTCTGTCAAGCTCTGGATAGAACTACAAATCCCTTGAGAACTTAAAATTAAGCCTAATATAGACGGCGCAATTCAGTTTTAATAACTTGAAAGCAGAAGTTTTTTTAAAAAATCAGCTAGTTAAAGGAAGGATGGGTTAAAAAATTATGTTATTTACAGGTAAGTCAGGAAATAGTAATTCTATAACAAAGACAAATATTACCATACCAACCTAGATCTCATAAAGCCCCTTAACTATTAATTTATTTTATTCATCCACATTTTCAGACTTCTACAGACCACTAAACTTCACATCCAAAAGCACATGCTCTGCTGACCTTTTTCCCCACTGAGAACACAGAATTCTTGAAGCCAGACAACTTTGGTCACCATTAGCCACATAAATGGTCCCCAGTTGTACTGTAGAATTTGATACCTTGTCTTTCTACAAATAGCTGTATCTTATTATTTCAGTGAATTCTATACTTTAGCTATAAGAACCTGAATTAGTAACAGACACCAAATTCCTCCCTCTTTCAAAACAGAGGAAAACTATGATGTGTCAGTTCTGCTGGACACAGAAAATGGACAGAGTTTACGTCCAGCTTTCCACTATGTATCCACCATCCTTTCTCAGTCTTCTGGTGCCATTTGGATACTGTCATTCCATTACCAATATAATGCTGGGCTGAAAAACATTTCAACCTTTAGTTGTCTCAGAGGTTGTTTTCTCTTTTCTGGAGTGCCACCGCACATCAGCATTGAATACTAAACACAGGTTGTACATGTTTGCCTAAAGAGGAGACAAGTGCTTAAACCTAGAAAGTCTGTATGAGCATTAATTCCAACCCCATTACGAGAGCCAGCAGAGGCCCCAAATTAGAATATTCCACAGCTGAATAGTTCTTACCTCCAAGAGAAGATTTGATCCCAAGGATTTATCTAAGGGACATCAATGCCCTATGGCCATACTTCAAATAAGGACGACACATGCAGGTAAACTGAACTAATGCCCAGGTTACCCTTTTAGGATGAAGAAGTTAATTATTTTTAATGATCCAGTTAACGAGTAAACGCACCTTGTATAGAACAACGCTCTTTACCTGACCAGAAAGGAGCACCAAAGGATCCAAAGACACATGCATTGAACACACACACGTTAGGAAAGTGTCAGACTAGATAACCAAGCTTTCACCTGGGATTTTTGAGGGCTCTGTTACATGAATTGCTGTACTGGATCACTTAAAGTATTTTTTCATAAAGCTTTTCAGCGAAAAAGTGTCAGATGATGTACTCCTGTTGTATCAGCAACTAGTTCCACACAGAAAAATATTAAACCCTGAAGTTATAGCATAATCAGCTCTAATAACAAAAATAATCCATTAATTAGATGAAAGCTGTAGCTTACAACTTCAACTTAAGGCACTATAAACTGGCAAAGGTGCTTGTTATGAAGCACTGCATCACAAGAAAAGCATTTTCCCTGATAACGACTTGAAGTCCACAGCAACTAAGAAATAGTTCAGGTTTACTTATTTCAGAACGTCTATGGATAGCCAGCTGGGTGTCTGCCTAGTTGTATTCCATGCACTTGCCCCCTTCCTCAGCTGTAATATCACAAATATAAAACTCAGCCTCTATGTGCACACAGTGATCTCAAATAAATACTCCCTAATGAGCAGATCAGTAAGTCAAATTTGTTAACTATGGAACTCCGAGCTCCTAATTACAAAATGAAGTTTGAATCTCAGAAACACTGCCATAAATTGGAAGCATATCAGGAGATGAAACAAAGAATAAATCAGGCTTACAGAGCAGGCAAAGCCAGGTTTTACAGGCATTTTGACAGAACAGCTTCCCAAAACAGGTTATCAAGAAAGGCAGAGACTTCCATCAAATTAACCCCCAATGGAACAGGAACACATAGGCTGAAATAACTGCACATGCTAGAAGCACCTTGGATTCTTCATCTCAGCCCACAGAAGCTATCAATGGTGAACAGTTTCAGTCACCAAAAATGTTAAGTCTTTTAATAGGTTGTCTGGTGTTTGTGGCATACATGTGTTATCATTTGAACAAAATTTGCACCAGTATCTAGTACCAGCGCTGTTCTGGGAAGTGAGAGTGAGGTTTGAGCAAGTTCTCTAAAAAATATTTTTATTCAGGATTATGCCTGAAGAATTCCCCATTATTTTAACAGCATTATCCTGGAGTAAACAGTAGGAGGATGTGGTCCAGTTTCTCTCAAGTCCTGAAGTGAAGAGTTGCTGCCCATAACGACTAAGGGCTATTAGAACTGAGCTTGCAATCGACAATTTTGTACTCAACTATTAGAATACAGTAACAAACTGCCCCAAGAGACTGTGCAGCACAGGTTATCTGTGGGTCACTGTACTTCCAGGATATACACCACCATAAAGACAAGAGACTAATCATTATACATCACTTTTTTTCCTTCAGACTTCTCTATGGCTCATGTCAGAGCAGGTACCCAACCATTCCGTAAGTACTAGTGCAGCCACAGCTCACAGCAGTCCTACTTGCAAAGAACTAATTTGTTACCTAGTTTACAGACCTTTGTGTGGTTGTACTTAACAGCAAAACATTCACCCACAGAACTCTCCAAGCTGTTGCTTTTTTAATTAATTAGCAGCAAACCAAAAGAACAAAGTTTTTATGCAATATGTTGTTTGCATTTATAAATAAACAAATTAGAGGAGTCTTTTGTTGTCTGGGGTTTTTTTTTAAGGAAAGTCTATTCAAAGGCAAAAAATAGATTTCTCCCAATGACAAGGCTTGTTCATGACAATACATTCCTCAAAGGATAATGCAGATGGTC
This sequence comes from Podiceps cristatus, assembly GCA_000699545.1. Taxonomy (NCBI): domain Eukaryota; kingdom Metazoa; phylum Chordata; class Aves; order Podicipediformes; family Podicipedidae; genus Podiceps; species Podiceps cristatus. Next base: position 14,014 of record KL258494.1, read on the forward strand.
TACTCCATCACCACATCATGACTACACCATAGTCTTTTTGCTTTAAAGTTTGACTGGGTTTAAAATGTTAAGATTTAACCCTGTTGCCGTAAGACTAACATAAGACTAAATAAACAGAAAAATCTTACAATGCTTATTTGAGCAAATAGCAAGGATGCATGAGAGCTGCCCTGGCATACAAAGACACACTGCTTTTGCAAGAATATATTTCTGTCAAAACAAAAGCAAACTGCAAAGTCTAAACTCTAACAACTCCTGTATATGCACAAATTTGAGATTTATGGAAGGGGTGGGAAGGGAAAAAAGTGAAAAGGTTGGAAAAGTACCAATTCAGAATACGAATTGGTTATGTTCACCACAGCTGGTTTTGCCACACAATCTGCCACAGGATGTTTAGAATGCTGCATTTAGAAAGACACAAGCAAAAATGTGATACAGAAGGAAAAAAAATTGAAGCAGTCCCAGGATAAGCATACCTCACAGCAGAACAGCAGACACGTAGCTGAACAGGAGGCTTTGCCACAGCTTGAAGAGCATGCTTCAGTGACTAAGCTGAAGTAAAATGTTACAAAATTAAGTGAAGCACGCTGTGAAATACAGCCAGCCTACCAAGAAACATGCTTATAGAACTTGCTACCCTTGCTCAACTCAGAAACCCACTACCTACTTTTATCATGGTGGGGTAGCAGGATGAACGCAGTGTAAGTAGTTGTTTTCCATGGATTTTGACTATCTTCTTGAATTAGCTTATTTCTGGGCAGGAAGAAAAAAGACTACCCAAGAGGAGCAGAAGACTAGAGTTGGCAAGAACTAAAGAGATTACACCAATACCAAGCTCATGAGGCAATTTCTCTAAAAGTCTTCCAACCAGCATGACAGCCCTGGTGTCCATCAGAGCTGTCAAGAGCTTCACAAGTACACTCTTACCTTGCCTGGCTAGCTTGAAAAAACAAAAACAGAATATGAGACAAACATACATACCACTGCAACCCAGCACAATGGAAGCTTCAAGAGGACATCTGAATCACCCCAGCTCTGATTAACACTCATATTCCCAATGCTCTCCAAAAAACACACTGAGTTCTGACAGTTCAGAACTGATTTTAGGCCTTCTCAGAACACTCGTTATGATAATTTTAAAATTTGGGAACTACCTGAAAATGCAAGATACCCAAATCAGTCTTCCCTGGAAACTACAGAGAGGAGATCACACTCACTACCTAGCTTCAATCAGCTCATCTTCTCTAACAAACCACTTTCTAAATATGAAATTAAGTATGTAAATAAATGTAAATATGTAAATGTAACTATGAACCATTCTATGATTCTATGAAAGAGCAAAACTGACCCTCTAGCATCACTACCTCAGTTAAATGACTGGAGTAACACATGTGAACACAGACCTTCATGCATTTTTCACTAAAAAATAAGAATGCATCATTGTGGCAAAGGCACATAAAAACTCTAGAAATTTCTAGAAGATTTCTCTGATTGGTTCTACTCTGTGCAGAACATTAAAAGGCAGAAGGGACACATAGGTAGGCAAATATTAACTTCTCATTGCTTGGGAATTGCTTAGTTCTAGTTTCTGACAAACCAATCAGCCCAGAAAAAATCTGTGGGACTTTTTCTAGCTTCAACCAAATGTAAAACATTTTTATTTAATTCTAATTGAAGCAAATTTATTCCTTTATGTGGTTGATGAGCAGGCTTAGAGTCATCAAGCTTCAGCTATAAGAATGATTAGATTCTTAAGGAAAAGGAAATAATCTTCAGGAAAAGGTTTAACAAAGTAGTAAATCAGGATTATGGGAACCACAAAAATAAGACCACAAATACCCATAACACTGTTTTCTGTAGATGTGATCAAGACTTACCCTAGTTCTTACCCTGAAGAAGTAGTTCACTATCTTCATTAAATTAACAGTGCAGGTGAATAAATCCTATTGCTTTAGGCTGGCTCCACACCAGGAAAGAAAGACTGCTTATGCTTAAAAAACCCAAACAAACTTGCATGAATAAGGACTCCCCCTGCCCTTCAATGAAAGCAGAGGATCAGATATGAAAATAAGTATCTTGAGAGAAGAAAAGCATATTTAGTTCTTACCCTTCAACATAAAAGGCAATCCTGAATTGTTTCTACAGATGTGTAATATAAGCCATGTCGATCAAGAGGATCAGTATCTGTAACTCATTCACCTACAGATCAGACACCCACTTAGTCTTATTCCCCTAAAAAATACACCATCATACTTTAACATAAGCAGAAACTGCATTTCACAGGTAGCTTCTCATTTAACAAAATCCTGCTTTCACTTCATTATGCATCCTTGTATTTCCATGGTCTCCCATGCTTATTAGGAAGAAGCATATCAGTATACCGCAGAGAACCCCATCTTCAAAGCAAAGAGATACTTCCTTCAACGTCCAGCTGAAGCCATTATTATATTGTTACTTACACAACAGAAAACAGATCTGCATAACACAAGAATCATCTACTGAGAGATAAGCTGTCACGTATGTGAAGATCATCAGCAGTTTTACAAGAAGTAGTGTTTGTTCCCAGCCACTTGCCTCTAACATATGAGAGCTCTTACAAAGGAGACAGCAAATTTTAGATGGAAGTCAGGGAACACACACACTCTTCCTTTCCATTTTTATGTAATATGATCTATTCTGTCCTATAGCACGGACAAGGCATTAGCAGGATGAGCCCCCAACTGCTAAAACATCCTCACGGCCTAAAGCTGCAAGATCTTTTCTGGGTCTTGTTAGATGTGATCACTATTAGAACTCAAGAAATTAAGGAAAAAGTAACTTAAAGGTGTTTGCTTCTGGGTTTTTTGTGGGTTGTGGGGTTTTTTGTGTGTGTGTTTTTTTTGTGGGTTTTGTTTGTTTGGGGGGGGGGTTGGTTTTCAATTTTTTTTTTTTTTTTTTTTTTTTTTTTTTAAAAATAGTCCTCCCCAGCCCACCTAGTTTCCAGCTACAGAAAGAATTATTTAGAAACCTGGTCTTCAGACTCCTAAAGGCCCTTGCATTCCTTCAGGTCCAAGTGCCCCCACTTCATCCAAACCAACTATCACAGTGCCAGAAAACACTAACAGAAAAAACAGGTCACAGATAAGGGAAAACAGTCAATGAATGCTGAAAAGGAAAAGCAGGATGAAACAAAAATACCAGCCCAACTCATTTGCCACTCACAGCTCAAACCTATTAGTATTACTTCCTGAAAAAATGGTAATCTAATACTTAAGTTACACAGTCCTGTGTGTATTTAAACCTACAGGTCCAGGTAAGACATATATTCTTTCATTTGTAATTCTATGCAGCATGCTCAAATCAAAGCAGCTTTTCACATGAAGAGCTGTATATTTTCCACATCTATACAACTAAATTTCTATGCAGATTATCAAATACTTGGAGTTATAAAAGATTCTATTTGTTCCTCAAAAACAAAACACTAAATTTCGTCTAATATTTTTGAAGATTTATCTGATTACTACATACTATTCCTTGTGTAACTACTTACTAGCTTGATGTCTGTTTCTAGATTAAGAAAACCAGAAATTTGAGCAATAAGAATTTAGTACAATAGTGAAATGTGTTCTTTCCCTCAGCTTCCTGTGTAAAGTCTTAATACTACAGAGAAGAGCTGATTACAATCCCATGCTGACTGGTAATTGAAGTAACTTGGCCACAAGACACCAGAGGAGCATCCCAGATTCCCCATAGCTAATGGATGGCTAAAACGGAACTTGTCCACATTGATCAGTTTTCCAGAAAACTAACTTTGAAAATATTTGGGCAGATGACAGCAGGGAAGAGAAAAAGATCAGCTTCCTCTCTTGCACAATGCACAAGATGTAATCTTCAAAGCATCTACATGGCATTAGCAGTATAGGACTTGTTTGCATCTTGCTAGATGTTATCTGTACTCCTTACTACCTTTCAGTAGGACTGAAGTACACAACACCAATGCTTTGGAGCTTCCAGTGGTAGGTAACTTTGGTTTTAGTCTGAAAAGCTGACAATGACTTTACCCCCATTCCTTGGGTGTAATCAGCATGACTTCACTGACAAGGTGCAGACATCCTTTCTCCCAACAGCAGGAGCATCAGGATCCAAAAACCAACACCTTCAAAGTTTCTCAAGGCTTCGACAGTCTCCTGTAGTTGTACTCAAATTTAAGCACAAAACTTGAGCACAAAAAAACCCCTTGCACATTGAGTATGCTAAATTCCTGTAGTGAAGCTAATACATTTCTATGAAAACCATAATTCTACATAAATCCTTTTCCTGGTAAGTACAGTACAGAAGACACTCATGGAGCCATACTCTTTGCTCGAAGACAAACACACTGATAGACAATTTATTTTTAATAGCCTACTCCTCAGATTTTCCTCCTTTCCACAGACAATGAGTTTCCCCAATGATTATTAGGAAAAAAGTTTTAGGCAGCAACCCAAGCAGCCCTGCTTATTTCTAGCATATGGGTAAAAATCCAGTGACTAGACTGGAGCTCTGCTTAAGAGATCCAGAGCAGTTTAGATGCACAATTCCCAGACAATCGCAGATCCACAGATCTATCAGTACTGAAATACAATGAAAAATGGTGCCTGTCCAAGGTCTCCTTAATATATCTTAAGCTCTGTTCAGAAGTCTGCCCATAAGTATGATGGTCATTGGATAAATCCAGTAATATTCTCATGCTTAAGTAGCTTTCCTTATAAGTTATGGAACCTTCATATTAATGCTACTCTACAGATTAGCAAAAGTAACAAAACCTAGTTCTCTGGGTCCTTGTTCTTCACCACTAGAATAAAAACATAAATGCACATAAAACTTCCCTGCAGATACTAACACCCAGTTTAGGAAGTCAAGATCCTGACTGCAGGCAACAGATCACACTATGAATCTGTTTAGGAATACGACAATACCATGGTAGCACAAACACGTCTATCCACACTCGTGTTCGATAGCTCCTCCAAACAGAGATGCAAGAGATACAGCTCTTACATCTCTTGCAAGAGATACAGCATGCAAGAGATACAGCTGAGCAAGCAGAGGTGAGGGAGGCCAGCTTCTGCTTCTGTGCTCATACTTCTAGTCAGATTATCACTAACAGACACTGGCATTAAGGGTTCTTCTACTGGCATATCAGTTTGTTGTTACTTACATGTCTATGGGTAACACAGGATGACTGTCAGTCCAGGCACACGAGTTCTACGGGACACATTCACTGTGTAGCTCCACTTGTACCAACAGGATTACTTTACAGCAAAATGCCATCCACAGGTTCAGAATTGAGTCCCTCCAATTTTGCCCTTCCGCTACTGTTAATACAACCTGAAGTGATAACCACCTGATACAGTTCCCAGCTCTCCTTTCTACAGCACTGAAGGCAGGGAGGAACAAACCCACTGTTCCTCTGCTCTCAGCCTCAGGCTTTCCAGGGCCTCTCCGGGTCACCCCATTTCCCCTCTTCAGCTTCCCCCTCACTACTTTCACAGCTCAACTTCTATGAGGTGCCAAAGAAAGAAACTGGTCCAGGTTGAGAGCTGCACAATAAGACTTTAGGGTGTTTCCACTTTAATTAAACTGAAACTGAATCCAAGAATCATACTCAAATCTCATACTCAAAATATTTTCATTTGAAAAAGCTTCACTAGGAAAATGAAAGAAAAAACAAGTTAGCACATGTATGCCTGTAGTTAAGTCTATAAGGGATAAACATTTGCAGGTTATTATGCTAAGTTTCTAGAACTCAGCTGAATCAAGCTAGGGATTAGTCTTTTCTACTCCCAGTAGTTCTCTGAATAGAACAGAAATGATCGATTTTTTTCCCCTCAAGTGCATGATTTACAAAAAAAATTAACTCTCAAAAACAAGGCAAGACAGTTGTTCGATCACATCTCACCTGCTGCTGCATGCCAAGGAGCAGAAGTGGGGGAAAAAAAAAGTCACATAGGGACTGCACAAAGGGGAAAGTGTATCAATATTTAAAGGCTCTAAGCTCAACCTGGATCTTGTAAAAAATAATTTTTAGCATTAATGGATTTCAGAGGTGGAATATATTAAATGTAATGCTACAGACCTTCAGTGTGAGAATCTTCTATTTATAGATTTTAGGCTAAATTGAACAGAAGTCATAACTTACAAAGTAAGTATTACTATGGAGATCCAACACAAAAATTGGCAGTAAGTAGCTAAAGATATTTAGACTTAGAAGAACCAGTGGCAGTTATTAACAAGACACACACAAGTTTTATATTTAGGCTCATGCAAAATTCAGTTCAACTTTAAACATGGTAATAAGAATACAAAAAAAAGAATTATTTTTGTTGGAAAACAAGACTGATATAATGCAAAGCATTTTTGCTACACCAGTTCAGAAGCTCCACAAGTTTGTGCTCCTGCTTTGGCAAAACACCTACTACCTGAGCTAAAACATCAGTCACCTTCAATATTAGGCATGTCTTCATGATGTACCATGTAATCATCCATTTTCTTCACTAAAGACGGGCAACTATATATCAATGATGTTTTTTTGATTGTCTGACATGCCATGGTTCTCCATTTTTTCCCCCTTTTTTTTAAATATTCTGAAAGCTTCCATTAGAAATTTTCAGTAAACAAAAGCTAATACTGTTGTCATAGTTTACAGCTGGACTCTATGTCTACTACACAGAGTTACTGGAAATTACTGGGACATTCACAAGATAAGGGGGCAGCAGAGGAAAAACAGAATACGATACACATCTTCCACAAACCTTTTTTTTAATATACAAGTGTCTAACTAGAACAAGCTAAGAATAAATACTATTTTACCTGCTGCTTTTGCTAAAACCTATCCACTTATTAGTGGCTTGTTAAGGACTCTTGCATTACTCAACAAAAATCAACTGTCATTATGTTTTACAGGCTATTTTTCAAATACAAAATCTGCACTTAATGCTGAAATTCTAAGAATACTGATGCATGGTATGTCTGAAGTAAATTCTCAGCTTTGTGTAGAGAATGTTGTTTAACAACTGTCACTTTTCAAACTCAAATCACTCCAGCCCCTTCCTTAGAAACTCTGCCAGAGACAAGTACAGCTGAGATTAAGTTTGTCATCTCCAACTCTGACTTACCTAAAAATAAAGGACCAGAAAATAGATGTTCTCAGCTTGTTAGAACTGCAAAATTTAGGTAATTTCAAAGAAATAAAGCTACACAAATTAAAAATATGAAAAATAAAGACATCTTATACTTTTTTTAGCACTGTTATAGTATTAGATCACATTTTTGTCTCATGAAAGGGAAGCCAGGAGTCAGTTAAAATAAGGAGGTATGGAAGATATATTGCTATGCACAGGTGGAGCCCCTCTATTGTTTCTTCCCACTCCCCATTCTCCCACCACTACCTTACACACACCAAGAACCACATCACATTAATTCATCAAGGTGAGTATCAGAGTTCTGCAAAGTATCTTCAGCTATCTGCAAGAGTGAATCCGTAAGTGTACTATGATACTACTGATCTACATAGTTGAGGCCAAAAATCGAGGTGTAAGGCATTCAATTCAACATGAGCCATCAGCAACACTACAATTCCAACTTAAATCAGTAGCACCTGCTCTGCTACTTGTATTCCACAGAACTGCTCATTCAGCTACATCACTTGAGGTAGCAGGTGCAAAATGATGATGATAAAGTTTCCTTTTAGATCTACTGATTTAAAAATATGCCTTCAAGTCGACTGCATTTTTTTCTATGTTGGCAGAGGTCAGGCAAAAAGAAGGGAGGAAGGAGTTTCATTCTATGTCAACCCACATTTGATCAGAGCTTCTCACTGTAGTGTGTCCTTAGACTGAGCCATACAGCAAGCTGTGTACGAAACAGCTCATATTACTGATGGCATCATCCTTGACCTCTCATACTTTACAAGTGTGACTAACTGTTCTTATTTGAGGAACAGATCCATCTTAATGGCCTGCATTCTGCAGAGTCAAAGTCTCCCATCCACACACACTCTTTAAAGAAAAATAAAGTCCTCAAGAGTCTTAAAATAAGCTCCACACACCCATCTACCCAAAGTGCTTTCTGGCATTTAGACAGTAGAAGACTCCAATAATATTATCATATATGTAACACATGACCAATGACCCCCTTTACCATCATGGAGTCTATCTATCAATATATCTTTGTTTGGTGTTCATAGTGGAGACTGTCAATGAGAGAAACCCACAGACACTTCAACTTAGTAAAAATGACAGATTGTCAATAAAAAGTTGTAACAGTAGTTTTTATAATTTCTCCTTGTCTTAATTCATATCACAAAGACTAACACAACCTCAAATGTTCCTAAACTGTTCAACACATCAGATTCAGTTTACTACCCTTTTTTAATCTGTACCCATTTTCTCATTTGTAGTACAGATGTTTAACAAGTCTAGTTTCTCTAGAAGTTGAAAGTTAACCCTTTGGAGTGAAGACCCAGAGAGTAAGGGTATCACTGCAAAAATATATACTTCTGTATTCAGTTTTCCAGACTTCCAGATTTCACTTCTATAGTAGTTAACAGAAATACCTCAAAACAGGAGCATGACATTTACTTATAAGAAAGCTTAGAAACTATGAAAGGGAGGAGTAGTAGGGCAAGCAATTACTTGATTCTAGTCTTCATGTCCTAAACAGTGATGGCTGTCCCCCACCACTGCCTCAGTAGACTTCAATCTGAAACTGGGCAACAGATTCAAGATTCAGCAAGTGGGTGGGTAGATCTGCCACCTCTTCCCCTTCATACCCTCCTCCCTATGATAGGGTCTAAATATTCTTTTCCCTAACTTATTTAATGAATTCCTTTCCATGGGGGTCCTGTCTATCACTCCACATGAAGTTTTGGCACTCCACAAAGTTGGCATGTGAGAAAGTGAGAAAAGATGCTTTAGTCAATGACATTTTCTCCCAGTTCAGTTCCCACATTACCTTATCTTTCCTTCATACTTCTTGGCTAAAATTTGGGAAGAAGTTGTATATATAAAAACTTCAACGTGTATACGCTAAGTACAGAAAGGTATTAAAATCAACTTTCAGGTATTTTTAAACAGGGGATTCCCCTCTGTACTTCCTTGGAGTATACTAGTTCCTCCCTTTCAGCATTTTCTGTACTCTATGTTCTTTAACTTTTATTCCTTTCTCCAGTCATGTTTTCTCTCTGATAGCCATTTTTACTTCTATAGATCTCTGCTCAGGTAAGAATAAGGACAGGTTTTGTTTTGTTGAAACTAGTTTGGCATTTAGTGGATATACTGAGGCAGGAATTGTCAGCTGAAGCTGTCAAATAGGCAGCTGACCCTCTGAGAGGGACTCAAAGTGGGTGTAAGGAAACTACCAGCATGCCTTCCCCAAAACCAACACACCCAGCCCATCAACTGCAAGCAGATCAAGCTGAAGAGATATGGTCTCACAATGAGTTCTTGCTAAAGCAGCACTTTTACATCACATAGGATCTACTGAATCAAACCCAGCCGTCATAGGCCTCTGTTTTCTCATGTTTCAAGAGAAGAATCAAAGACATGTCTAAAAAGCAGAAGGATCTAACAGGACTTCAAGAATTCCAAGTGCATAGATAAAATTAGCTAAAACATCTATTTTCCTAAAGCAATGAAAAACATAACACATTTTCGAAATAACACACAGAAGCCTTACTGGAGTCTAAAAAGCCTACAATAATATGTGTTCCTTTGTACAGCTACATGATATGAGTTTCAGTAAGTCTGTTAGTTTTGTCAAAGATGTAATGTGTGCAATCACATCAATTCCCAGAGCTGGTTCTACACATAGGCCAGGGTCAAACTGTTCCT
>KL258494.1:23881-48785 GCA_000699545.1 Podiceps cristatus
GAGTTGAGATCTAGGAACATTTTTCTCACTTCTTATTGCTTAAGTCCAGCCTTTCATCCCTGAGAAGGCAAGTTTGGTTTTGCCTCTTACTGGAAGTACTTGAACCATTCTACCCACACTGCTGTTTCCCATTTAAAGGAAAACCCCATGGTTAACACGCTCGCCATTAGGGTATACATAGTAAGCCACTTCATTATTCATTCTGCCCTCTCACAGACCTTTCAGCAAATTAACTGAAGTCACAATTTAAAAGCAGGTGTTGAAGCTGTTAGGTACTACTCAGCACCTGCTGTACTATATTCACCACAAACAGATGCACTATCTCTCACTATCACTGTATTCAAAACCAGAAGGGGTAAGTCAAGTTAACATGGCTTGAAGACTCCCTCATCCAACTTCCAGATGTTTATAAATACTAAGCCATGTTAGCTCCATTTTCATCCTCTGATCTAGCAAAAACTTATTTGGTCCTATCTTCAGTTTGCACACCTTGGTTTAGCCAGAGAACCTTTATCTAAGTCTTATTTCTGAACAGGCATCACAAAAGGTTATTTGCTTCTGCAAATTTAGAGATATTACTTTTAATTCAGATTTAAATAAGAGCCTTAATTCCAGGATCAAAACAGTTCCTAGCTTCAGAATGCTTAAAAAAATTTTTAAAGATGAAAAAGCACAACCACTTTCCTTCTTCTGGGTTGAGTTCACAATACATTCAGGGGGAAAAAAAAAAAAAAAGGCAAGATTTTCTTATTCCTATAATTCTAACCAACTGATCTGACTGCCTCAGGAAACAAAACCCACCAGCTGCTCATTTTCTGCTCAGCTTCTGCATCTTTCTTCAGGTTAAGAGGTCCAGTCAGCCAAGTGTGGCAGGAAGCTCAACAGAAGCACAGTACTCTGATACCACAAGGAAACAGTTCCCTTAAAACAGGCCCATACAGAAGTGGAAAAACAGGAGACTATGGTCTGAGCAGATGGGAGTCTTCAACAAGGCATTTAGACATTTGCTTGAAACAATTTGTATACTCCAATCTACACACACTTAACACAGTGAACAGTTTGAAAAAAGTAAAGGAAGTCATTCTATTCCACTAGAATTATCTGAACAAGTCTAACTATGCAGAAACACAACAAACAACTTCTGCAATGGAGCTAACATGGTCTTCACTGCTAGAACTCAGCAAGACGGCTCCCATCAGGGTGCATCGTGCCACATGGAAACTAGCAATCCAGCCTCTGGAGGCAGATCATCTCCCCATGGATTCACTGGGATCTCCTTTCTGGTGAGCTACAATGCTAGGCCTTGAGATGCCACAAACGCATACAAAGAACTTGAGTCTGAGCTGAGAACACTGTCAAGGCTGCTAACTAAATCACATAATTGGAAAATAGCCCTGATCAGGTGATGACTTTGCCACAATAGTATTCCCCTCTTCCACCACATTTCCACATGTCCAGTAACTCCTTTGATACTCAAAGATACAGGCTTTGCATCTCCCACCTGATCAAGCAGGACAAGTTGCCAACTCTAAATGCAAGTATCAGATGCCGCCCATTACGTATCTTATCTGTCCTACAAATACCTCTCTAATAGCAATCAGAGTCAGGTGATATCAAATGCTGATACTGATGCTCAAACTGGAAAAAGAACTTCTGAGAAAATTCACATACAAGTGTATGATTTTTCTAGCTGTTTTTTGCACATACCTAAGGAATAAGGCAACCACTTTGCAAAGCAGTTTTTAATCCAATTTTTAGGTCTCAAAAGCTGTACATATGCCTGAGCAAACTGCATTGTGAGCTTGCTTAGGTTTGTTTACAGCTGTTCCATGCATTGCTGAAGACAGCCTATTATGCTGAAATACTGAAGTGTTTTTTTCCTCTTTCTTCAAACATGTTATTCATATGTTTATACCTCAAAGCCTAACATATTCCTGATGACACACTACAGGTTTCACCAGCTTGCAGCAGTCAAACCTATGGACCTAATTAGTTTATCTGTACAGCTTGTGACTGGAGACCTCGGGAGCACAACAGGAGCAGAAAATGAGACCTCAGTTATGCACAACCCACCCCTAGTTTTGAATGAATTGTTTATGTTGCTACCCCTAAAGGTAAGTGAGAAAAATAAAATGAAGAAAGCTTAACAACTTTCCCTTTTGTTAGCAACTCCTCCTGTTGAGGATTACACCAGAATTTGCTTACTTACATCTAGCGAATCCTCATTGACCAGGATCAGAGACATACTCTGTGAAATGAGTCTGCAAGAATAGCCTGCAAGAGAAGAAAACAAACACACCACAGGGATTTACTTTTCAGAAGAGTTTGAGATTTAGCTAAACCTTAAGATAAGCATCTGTAGGTCAAATTCCAATTTACTTTTTGAGCAGTTACCCCTATGAGGCAGGCTACTGGGAACAACGGCATGTAAGACACACTCCAATTTGATAATCTTACTAGAAACACAGGCTGCATTTTAACCTCATTTCCAAATACGTCCCTTGAGATGTCTTAACTAAAGAAAGCACCGTATGAACTAGATGCAGTAAATATAATTTGCAGCCCTACAGCAAAATTAATATTTCTATACCTATTTTTTTTTTACCCACATGAAGGCAGAATTGCCTTAGCACATGACAGGAACAGCTCTGAATGCACAGCTGCAGCTACACCATGTAACATGAAGCACACACATTAAATCAGTTGGTGCTACCCATTCCCCTTTGCCCACATGCAAAGGTTACATGAGCATTTTTTACTCCCAAGTGTTCAGTGTGGAAGGTCCTGAGCTTCATCAAATCTACGGATCAATGACACACAGAGCCCCTACCAACTCCTACAGGCATCAGGTTATTGTACTAGATTATTCTTAGTGTAGGACTGGGGCATGAAAGAACAACAGCAAGTTGCCATAGTCCAGAGCAGCACTCATAAGACAGTTCTGTACATTTGCCAGGACATCAGAATTCAAAGCAAAAATTATCAAGACAGAAAAAAGCCTCTATATGTAATAGTAAAAGCCAAGTGACTGCAGTGACTCAATGCCACTGAAGTGGTAATACTTCTGCTACACAATTGTCACTGACATAAGACTAAGTCATACCTAGGATATATATACTTTCTTTTACAGAATAAACAGTTTAATTCCAGCTCATATTAATAGCAAGAGACAAATGCAAACTCGCATCAGATCGACTCCATTGCATTATCTTAAAAGCTCAAGCAAATACTCTTGGAATTGGTAGTGTCACATAGCTTTATGAAACAGCAGAGAATTCATTTATTTGAAGCAGATGCCTTTTATTGCTGATTTATGTTACACAGGAAAAGGAAATACAACAGAATTATTTTGTATTTCTATTATGCTTTTGTATAGAAGTGAATCACAGCAAGTTTAAGAAATTGCTGTCAAATAAAATGAGGTCTCAAAGTCTTTTACTTCTCTTAAATGGAGACTGGAAGCAACTAGTAGAAGAGGAACATCCCAGTGATGAACCACTGCAAGGCCAACAGGTGCCAAAGCCGAGCAGCAGTCATGTAAAAAGATTAACTGTCTCTTTGTATCTCACAACAGCAAGAGAACAACTGAAGCATGAATTTATTTTCTGTGGGATTCACGGTTCCTTAGGAAGGCCATACTGGCTCATTATTTGTAATGCAAATCATTTCCTCAGGCTACAGAATTTTTATAATTGGGCTAGTTTTGTAAGTATAATCCAGGGTTAGCATGCCTGTGTGAACAGCTTCTGTCAAGACAGCAAATCCCTTATCTTCCTTTGTGGAAGGCATGCTTATATCACATAGCCACGTGCTTTCGGGCAGCAGGTTTGATTACCTGCATAAGTTCTGTTTCTCTTCCATTTTCACAGCTGTGTGCAATACGAGTATCAGGTGCAACCTTGCAGATACATTTTCATCTTATTTATGTTAATGAGCTACGGTTTACTTTCTGCTTTAGAGAATACTGAATGGCACTGAACTCACATACCTATTGGGAAAAGGATAAAATATATTCTAACAAAGTGCAGCCTACAACATGAAAGCTTTGCAGCTAGCCTCCGATTCTGCCTCTGAACAAGTCTCAGGTGATAGTACAGAACTGAGTAATAAAGCTTCAACAGGTACAGAGAAAACACTGACTTGGGGAAAAAAGTCAGTTTGCCATTTTTAAAAGACAGTCCCAGGCTGAAGAACCACTTCCTTACCTTTACTGAGGAGAAGATATATTAGAAAGATATTACAAACTTAAGCACTTCCCTCCATGTCAGGGTTATTCTTCCTCCAGGGAATGTGCAGTAGGCCATTTCAAATTCAGATAACTAATTTAAATGAATTTTCTGGCAGTATTTGATTGGAATAGCAGCTGCAATAGTAAACTAATTTCTAAAGCACTCTTCAACATTTCATTTTATCTCTTTCAAAATGAGCAAGATGACACTAGACAAGTGGAGCTGGGAAAAAAACAAACAGAACTGTGGAAAACAGAGTTGCTCTGCTGTGTATCTCGGAAGTCATGGAGTCAGAATAACTAATCCTGCAACTGAGGTCATTTTGCATCTCGTCATCATGTTAAACAGGAAGGAAACAGACTGGAACAGGAGGATAAGTCAAACCTAACAATGGTTTATAGGAGATCTATACATTATGATCAATTTCAGGACTATGATGATAAAATATATCACTAGTATAAAGGCAAAGTAACTCGCAACTAAGATTACAAGTGACATTTGGAGTAATATTTTAAAGTTTTACAATAGTTATTACTGGCAGTACTAACATGGCAAGCCAAAATACACTCTAACATCAGGGCATATTTTTGTCAATGCTTTCAAGTAGAACAAGATCAACCGCTGGTTTAAAGCCAGGTATAAAACTCTCAATCCACACCTGTAAATTGATATCTAGCTCTTTAAAAGTCTGACTAGAAGTCCATGAAGCAGATGAATCAGATACTTCTGGGACTTATTTCCCTTCAAGTGTCCTGGGAGAAACCTGTTTGAACCAGAGTTCAAGATCATAGCCCACAGGCACAAACTGCAGGCATACTGAACCCAGCATCTGAGGCCAGAATGATTATCCTCCATATTCAGAAAGGGCACATACGCCCTGCTCAAACTTCGCATGGGGATACAGGCAAACGTGCTGGCACTGCTTCAGTTCCCTCAAAAAAAAAAAAAAAAAAATCACAGCTTGCCGTAACTGAAGTGTTCTTAACTCTAAATTGGAGAGATAGATGTTTGATGGATGGACCATTAGATGGGTAAGGAATTGGTGAGATAACTGCATCCAAAGAGTTACAGTCAAAGGCTCAATGTCCAAGTGGAAACCAGTCATGAGTAATGTCCCTCAGAGGTCAGTCCTGGGACCAATAACATCTAGTATCTTCATCCTTGACAGCCAGTGGGACTGAGTTCACCCTCAGCAAGTTTGCAGACGACACCACGCCAAGTGGTGCCCTTGACATGCCAGAAGGAAGGGGTGCCATCCCGAGGAACCTTGACAGACTTGAGGAGTACACCGATGAGAACCATATGAAGTTCAACAAGGCCAAGTGCAAGGTCCTACACCTGTGTTGCAGCAATCCCAAATACATCAGTACAGACTAGGGGATGAATGAATTGAGGGCAGTCCTACTGAGAAGTATCTGGCAGAAGTAAATAGAAATCTGTCATGGGTTTGCAGGGTTTTTTTGCCTCACTGAATGGCAAAGATGATCCAGAGCCTACATATTGTTTTAAGAGAAGGATGAAGCTACAAGAACATGGTTAAGCCTGTTTGCAGCCACCAGCTAAGGACAGTTTCAGCTGATAAAAACTGAAGGCCATATGTCATGCTCAAAGATGTTTCTGAATCTAGAACTCTTATTTTCTATAGGTAGAGAGTTCAAATGGTTGATAAGTATTAATTCCCATCAGGAACACACTCATCACCTGCAGGACACTATCAGCTGGTACATGGCTGAGTAGAAGGCATACAACTACCCCACAGCAAGGCCAATCATGACTCTCCAGAGAAGTCAAGGAGGCAAGAGGCATACACAAATTCTGAAAGCCAAAGAATCAAGAGGAAGTTGGAAGAAGAAAGTACTTCAGCTTCTTGGGGCAGCTGCCAGGCAACTCAAATATCCCTCAATACATACACATATCCATAGAGCAAGCAAGAATCCCTAAGTATAACCTCTACACACAATGAGAAAGTAAAAATCCTTCTTACCTCCCTGATAGCATATTTACACCTTAAAGTGTACATGTGGATTGGGCTTTAAATTGAATGTTTATTACAGTTTTAATGGGTTACATACAAAAATTGGAAAGGTGCCACACAGTACTTTCAAGCCAATTTGAACATGAAGCTAATTAAGTTCACATTTTGTCACCAAATTATACATTAACCAAAATTAGTTTAAGGGAGATGCTTATTATTTTCAAGTTGCTATCATTAAAAACCAAAAACACCACACAGTTTTGGAGACAAGCTGGAAGTTAGACTCCTTCACACCCTTCAGAGTAAGCAATTACTGTAAAGCTCATTTACTTGTGTTCAAGCTACCCACTGTCAGTTAATATATCAACTTATTTCAGGTATTTATATCAAAATCTATACCTTTTTTTTATTTGCCAAAAGATTTTGCTTCCCTCCTCTCAAGCTGACTACTGCTTTTAAAGAAAACAAAATCTGCAGATAGTGATTCAAATCAAGTAACTAGCATATAAATCAGTTGTCTATTTAAGCCATCCACCTCATTTCTACTACAACTGCATCAGTTCAGGAAGTTAATTCATTTCTTGGTAGCAACTTTGACATACAAAGATATGTGAAACTTGATTCAGTTTTGGTAAGTAAACAAAAACTGTGGTCAGTCAAGCAGTCTACATTCTGAAATTCCACTAAACCAACCAAAGCAGAAAAAAACTAAAACAAACAAAAAAATCACAAATGGCTCAAGTTTTGCTAAAGGTAAAGTAAGTTCAGTTACGGAACACCACAGTTCTGCTAGGAGGAGCCTGAAATACACCCAGACCTGTCTACATGTAGTTCTATAAAAAGCTTTATTTGGTCACACTCCTCACAGAGAATCCTGAAGTCAACATGAGCTTGAGAAGGCTAAAGGAATAGCTCCTTCAACAGAAGGCAACCTGTGCTGTTAGTTATCCCCTTAACCTGCACCTGTACATCTGCACAGATGACAAACTGTGGATGGCACTTTACATGGTGACACTAGAGACAGTGAGGATAAGCAGAGTGTTCTAGACTTGAGAAACCAGGTGAAAGCATTGCTCAGCTCTGTGAGATGTCAGATCAGAGTGCCACTCTGCCTCTTTACACCTCTGGGCAGATTTACCAGTTACAAGGAAGAAAATCATCTAAAAGAATATAAGAGCATCATGGCACTTTACTGCCAAGAATGCTACCTTTGGAAGATATGTCATGTTCTGGAGGGGAGGTGGGGATGCTTCTATCAGGATCTGTTCCTTTAAGTCTTCACTACTCAGTTAAGAGCTGGATAACACCTCTCCTAGGAAGTTACAAGTGTTGTGTGAAGAGTCATGGCACGACAGAAGCACAAGCATCACTCACAAACGAGCATCTCAAACACAGCAGCATTCTGTGACAGCACAAGGTATTGCTGCCCAGGTTGCCCACCTTGCAAGCATCCACAGTGAGAAAGAATGAAGGATTTGAGTTGTGAGTACTTACTAGACCCACTCACATGGCATATACCAATGCAATACCAGCACAACAGCAAAAGTGCTATAAAGCACATCATTTAGTTGCTATAGGATTGAAATTACAACATGGACCTCCAGTTCAGCCCAGCCTCACAGTAAAATCTTTGTATTTGACAAATTAAAAATAGAGTTGGGTACATAGACTGATTTTATCAAATACATTTATGACTTAAAAGGAAGCCTAATGTTTAAGGGCTGCTTCTAACAACAAACCTAAAACATATGGGGCTAAAAACCATCTAGTATTATGCTGCAAAAACAGGTAGTCAGATAAGCACCTGTCTTAAGTAGGTTACCATTCTATTACATCAGTACCCAAGCACATCTGTCTGAAATACTTGAATTTGTACTTTTTGTTCACATCATCGCAAGATTTTTTTGCATTATAAAGTGTAATTTGTAAGTCAACATGCATCAACAAGTTTGAGACAAGGATATCCACACTGCGCCTTGATAAAACCAACCATACTAAACTATCCATACACTCAATAGCAGCAACATACTCCAACTAATAGTCACAACATACTTGACTAACAGATGTGCCATAAGGTGACAGTAGGAGCAGTTATTCAAGCATCCACCTACTTTCACAGACAAGGTTTGAAAAACATTGTGAACTATATGCTTCGTGTTACCATATTTCCCATCAGATCCAAAACTCCATTAGAGTTTAGAACAGGCAGTCAGTAAGAAAAGAGTTGTAAAACAGTGATGTAACACAGAGTGTAACTGAGACATTAGTTTGGTTAGGCTCTCCAGTTTCCATCTGAATGCCATTACCTATATTCATACAAGAATTAAACTTAACCAAGAGCAGAAGTGTCCCTTTTGCCTTATAACACCCTGAATATAGCCTGACACTCAGAGCAAAGACCTCACTCCAAACCACCCCTGCAAAGCGAAGGCTACCACAGGCCTGCCTCCTACCAAGGAACCATTCTCTAAGCAGCAGGTCTGATCTTGTTTAAAACCCCACACAGCAAGTCTAGTAAGTAACTGGCTACATATCAAATTCTGAGTAACCAGAAAGATGGATACCTATATTGAGAGCTGTTTCCTGTTTGTCCCCCGTCAGAATCCATATCTTAATTTCTGCCTTTATTAGTGTAGCTATTGTTTCTGGAACACCTGCTTGCAGACGGTCTTCAATGGCTGTAGCTCCAAGGAGCAGTAAATCCTGGAAAAAAAAAAAATGAAGGGTTGTTTTCTTAAGATAAACCTCTGTTTGGAACACACTCAAAAAGGAATTAAAGACAGCATGTGGCTCCTCAGTGCTAATACAGCATTTTGACAGGCAACATACACTACTATAACTCTCTGGTGAGGCTCTTCTACTTCCTCTGAATACAATTCACATTTGAGGAGGTACAGAAGGAGACAGTGTTTCTGATCAGAAAGATGGCAATGTTTCAAGAGCAAATGAAGTTATACAAATCCAAAGCTAGCCTATGGATGAACATACATACTAGAACATTCACTAATGACCATAGCAACATGATGAGTGGTCACAGTTTATACGTTTCTTAAGCTCACAAAACAAAAGTCACCTGGCATCACATCACTTAAACTAATTTCCCTCCCATAAAACATACATACAGAATGGATACAATCACTCAAAGCAAAAATTATTGCAACTATTTATGAATATAGTCACATTTATGTAATACAAGTGGTATGAACATTAATCAATCCAACTATCTCATCTACATACAGATGTCTGCCAGAAAAACATCTCATACAACAAATTTAATACTACAGAGTTAGCCATATTCTTATGCAATGCTGAAGCAATTGCTTGAAGAGATTTGGCCATGTTACAAAAATAAAAAAAAAGTCAGGCAGACAAAAGTACCTAAGAAACAAACCTTGCCAAAAGGCAGAATCTACTCAGCAGATTTTAACTTTAAAAGCATTTTAATGATTCCTTAGACACCTAAACATGTCAAGTTTAAAAGAAATTGATACAAACTGAGTTTAATTATACTGTATCATTTCAGGAATTGCACAAGCAGTAACAAGAAGTAACAGCTTCTATTCTATACTTATTCAAAACACTTGAAAACAGATGAAGTGACCAGAAGTAGTTAGGACAGTTGTGTTGCTCAGCCTGGAGAAGACAAGGCTCCAGGAGGACCTTATTGTGGCCTTTCTATATAGAAAGGGGGCTTACAAGAAAGATGGAAAAAGACTGTTTATCAAGGCCACCAATGGCAGGAGAAGGGGCAATGGTTTTAAAGTGAAAGAGAGCAGAGACAACAGGGAAACACCAGGGAAAGTCCTCAAGGGAATTAATGGGTGTTTGTTTCTCTAGGGAGGTGAGATGCTGACACCCAGCTGAAGCACCTCTACACCAACACAGGGTATAGAGGGCAACAAACAGGAATTAGAAGCCACCATGCTGCTAGAAAGCTACAACCTAGTTGCCATTACTGAAATTTGGTGGGGTGAGTCTGACTGGAGTGCTGTTGAAGGCTACGGGCTGCTCAGACAGGATAGGTGAGGAACAGGAGGGCAGAGGTGTTGCCTCAAGAAGTGGCCGAACTGTGGGAAGCTGTCTCTGAAGAACAGCCACGAGCAGGCTGAAAGCTTATGGGTAAGAATCAGAGACCAAGGCAACAAAGGGAACTTTGTGGCTGGTGTCCACTACAGGCCGCCCGACCAAGGGGAACCCATTGACAAAGCCTTTTTGTACCAGCTGCAGGAGGCATCACACTCGCAGGCTCTCGTCCTGCTGTGGGGGCTTCAACCACCCCAACATCTGCTGGGAAAGCAGCACAGCGAGCTGCAGGCAATCCAGGAGACTCCTGGAATGCATGGAGGATAATTTAAGCCAGGTAACAGACAGACCCACCAAATGGGATATGAAGCTGGACCTGATGGTCACCTACTCAAGTGAGCTAATTGGTGACATCAAGATTGGAAGCAGCATGGGCTGCAGTGATCATGCACTGGTTGAGTTCACAGCCCTGAGGGATATGGGTCTGGCAAAGAGTAAGCTCAGGACCCTGAACTTTAGGAAAACAAACTTCCAGCTCTTCAAGGAGTTAGCCAATAGGACCCCTAGGAAACTGCCCTCAGCAACAAGGGAACAGAACAGAGCTGGCAGATCTTTAAGGATGCTTTTGATAGAGCACATGTACACTCTCCTGGATCAAACAC
Organism: Podiceps cristatus; assembly: GCA_000699545.1. Lineage (NCBI taxonomy): Eukaryota > Metazoa > Chordata > Aves > Podicipediformes > Podicipedidae > Podiceps > Podiceps cristatus. Next base: position 34,771 of record KL258494.1, read on the forward strand.
TGGCTGGATGGCTGGGCCCAGAGGAATGGTGGTGAATGGAGTCAAATCTGGTTGGTGGCTAGTCACAAGTGGTTTTCCCCAGGACTCAGTACCAGGGGTGGTCTTGTTTAATGTCTTTATCAATGATCTGGATGAGGGGACTGAATGCACCCTCAGCAAGTTTGCAGAGGACACCAAGTTGGACAGGAGTGTTGATCTGCTGGAGGGCAGGAAGGCTCTGAAGAGGGACCTGGACAGGCCGTATTGATGGGCAAAGACCAACTGTATGAGCTTCAACAAGGCCAAGTGCCAAGTCCTGCACTTGGGTCACAACAACCACCAGCAACGCTACAGGCTGGGGGGGGGGGGGCTGGAGAGGTGGCTGGCTGAAAAGGACCTGGGGGGGTTGGTTGAAGGCCGGGGGGAGGTGCGGCGGAGGTTGGAGCAACCCCTGATATCAATACAGGTTGGGGGATAAAGGGATCAAGAGCAGCCCTGCCAAGAAGCAATGTACATTTGCAGCCCAGAAGGTCAGCTGTATCCTGGGCTGCACCAAAGGCAGAGTGGCCAGCAGGTCAAGAGAGGGGATTCTGTCCCTCTGCTCTGGTGAGAGCCCACCTGCAGTGCTGCATTCAGCTCTGGGGCCCTCAGCACAGGAAAGACATGGAGCTGTTGGAGGAGGTCCAAAGGAGGGCCATGAAGATGATCCGAGGAAGACAGGCTGAGACAGTTGAGGTTGTTCAGCCTGGAGAAGACTCTAGGGAGATCTTATTGCAGCTTTTCCGTACTTAAAGGGGGCCTATGAGAAAGATGGAGACAAACTTTATAGTGAGGCTGTTGTGATAAGACAAGGGGTAATGGTTTTAAGTTAAGAGAGTAGACAAGATTTATTTTTTTTTTACAGTGAAGGTGGTGAAGCACTGGAACAGGTTGTCCAGAGAGATGTTGTATGTCCCAACCCTGGAGACATTCAAGGCCAGGCTGGATGTGGCTCTGAGCAACCTGATGTAGCTGCAGATGTCCCTGCTCTTTGCAGGGGGGCTGGACTAGATGAACTTTAGAGATCCTTTCCAACTCAAACCATTCTATGATTCTACAAAGAGAGCTTTAGAGCAGCTCCTGCCTGTATGCATAAAGAACAGAGGGGGAAGTTGTTATGCATACAGGTGTGTAGGCTGGCATTAGTTACAGGTCTTGTAACCTAAGCTTCAATTTTGTTATGAGATACTCAGCTGTTAAAGGCAGTAGAAACAACTCACTTGAGTCATTTACTTTAATACCCTACAGCCTCCTGATGAAGCATTAGCCCTATCATGCTAACATTTGGAGGTTACAAATGCAATCCAAGGGTGTAATTGTAAGTTGTCTCTTATTCCCAAAATCAGTTCTTAAACAGTTAAATAGGACAGCACAGGGATCAGCATGGCTGAGCTACCCAAGCAGAGGAGTTACTATTGCACCTGCTGAAGCCCTCTCAGCCAGTGTACAGGTGGGGAAGGAAGCCAGTTCAAGCTTGTCTCCACACCTGCACCTGTACTATGATCAAGTGATCTCAACACTCAGACTGACAGAGTAGCTCTCATTTGAGCCCTTCGATGAAAAAATCAACCTGTTAAAATCCATCGTATTTTATGTTACAGCCACAAGCCAGTTTATTATTTAGAAAGAACTGCCTACAGATCAGAGAATTTAACCAGGGAAATACCAGCTCTAAAAGAAAAAGTTTCAAGTGCAATTCCCTGCTCCTTAATACAACCAGCAAGCAAACATTAACCGGAAAGGAATACAGTGGGTATTTCCTACCAATACAGCACACTATGTGCAAAACTCCAATTCTACTATCCACTCATGGGCCCCCTTTTCTCAATGTATTAAATTGCAAGAAGAGGCTGAAGGTAGGTAGCCAAAAATGATCTAAGGTTTGAGAACACATTTTGAAGTGAGAGAATCAACCCACACTAATGGATTCATCACCCATGATCTGTTTTCACCTCAGTGAAAACGGCAGCATACAAGAGCACAGCACAGGTAGCAGAAAATTGAAAGGAGCTATGAAACCTACAGAATCAAGGATTAGATAACCACACTGCTACTGACTGACCAACACAAGAGGAGATTTAATCACTAGTTTGAAAAGAAAGACCCCATCTTCAGCTATTGCTTAAAGTCCTTCCAGTTTCTGTTACCCTGAGAAAGCAAGCTCCCATCCAAGTTTCAGCTTCCTCCTCTCTTCTGCCCCAACTATCTTATTTATGTTCTGGAGCACTGTTGACTGGTTAAGTTGCATTGTTAATATTAATTCACAAAAGTAACACTAACTAACAAAGAGTGGCTGAATCAAACCACTGAACAAAATGAGTGTGAAGTAACTGGAGCAAAAGGAAACAGCACAAAGAGGTGTAGGTGAGAAGTGCGACTACTGGCATTTCAGAAAGCAGTAAGACCAACAAGTATGACAGAAACACTACCCCCAAGTGTTAACAGTTTTACCTTTCATTCAGTGTGGGATTAGTTTTAAACTGGTTCTTCCCATACCTACCTTCCCCTTCCAGAATTATGAGTTCTGCAATTAGTATGAAGAGAGCTGTTTTTCACCATTTTTCAGTCTATGCAACTACAGGCCTGAGCACTTCATATCTACAGTGTCTGCAACAGCCCTCAGAAAGCCTAAACCGTGAATGCTCTATGAAAAGGAACAGATTTCTCTTTATATGTACATGGGAACTTGGTGCAACACAACGATTTTATACGATATGTTCATCAAGTTACACCAACCTTACACCAGACAGCAAGATAAAAAAAAGTGTGAGAAAAGAGTTCCTAAGTAGCAATGACCTTTTATATGTAAGCTTGTCTCAGATTTACAAACTAAAACTTGAGAGGTCTGTGGACTGCATAGGTTGCCAATGAGGAATACCCTTGCAGTTTCTCATAAATTAAATTAGATTTGTTTTACAGTATAAAGACTAAATTCCATGGAAAGAGACCCGTAAAGAAATCTGTATCTGATTCTCCAAAGCGTACACATTTTACCTTCTCGATGATCTCATAGCACTCCTCCAGCTTCTGAGTTCTGTCTTTCAGAACTGTACTGGTTTCATTGTAGACATTCAACCACTCTCTGTAAGAATTTTCTGACAGGTCTGCATAAGCAATGCACAAAGTTCTCAGACCTACAAAACAGAAGAGAGCCATTACAGTAAAATTACACTAACAGCCAATCATTAATGTCCTAATCATTTCTGACCCTCTCACTGGAGCCAACATGAGCTTTTAATGCACATTGTTAAACTCTGGACTCCAGACAGAATCTCCCTGTACTTTTTTAAAGCATTCGGATTTTCACAAATGCAAGACATGAATCTGGCTCTTTCCAGTTACTGATGTTAGTGCAAATCAAGAGGCATAAGCTTCTCCCCCATTTTCAGTATTGCAAACTACCATACTGGAACAAAAGTGTTATCTTTAAACTTTTCAGTTTAAGTATGAAAGCGAGCTTGGCTTTTATATATTTTAGAAAAAGAAAAATTAAACAAAAGAACAGGCTATATGTTATTACTGGAAATATGACTTAGCCAAATACACTGCACAACCCATGTTTCCTTTCAGTAAGACTGTTTTCTCCTTCAGTGTATGCACATAACTCACATTAATAATGGAAGCTATACATGCACAAAAGAGGATAGAGTCCATGAAGCAGAAAAACCATTTTATTAGACCACTGACAAAAATTAACATACACAAGTCATGATTTTTTTTTCCTTCTCTGGCATGAGTCAAGGAGAAAGTAGTGTGCACCATAAAATACAAAGATTTGATTACTGGGAATGTGGGAGTCTGCAGAATTTTTTTAAAGCTGAATAAATAATGGTTTCAGATTTAGGAAAAAACCCACTGGTTTTACTATAATGCAAGTATTTCATGCTACGGCAGAAGACAGAACAAAGCCAAGTACTTCGCTATGAACAGAGGTGTTACATCAGTCTAAGGCCTTAGAGACCATTACAGATCATCAGACATCTTTGATGTCTTGGTCTTCCAGGATTCTCAGCATGTTCAGGTTAACATTCTGCTTCACAAAGACAGGGACTTTGTCATCTGACTTTTACACTGGTAAAAACACCTCTCACTCCAACATGACTGAGGTATGCTGCCCTTTCCCTCCATCATGGACACACAGAACCCCATCTTTTCCTTCCAAATTCCACTTCTGTACTGAAATCACACAGAAGTAGGGCACAAACTAGCTTAAGCTACCTTAGTTATCTTGGTTGTTAATTTGCTGTTTGCACACCACTTCCAAATTTATCTTCATAACCATCTTATTTGGCTCTGCAAAGCTTAGACAATGCAGAACATGTTGCAAGTATGATAAACTGAATTCTTATGATATGCTTTTTCTCTTACCTTCTGTTGCGAAGTATTCAAGGTGGCATAGTGTTTGCTCCATATACTGGGAATCTTTTGAAAGCCTCTCAAAAATTACATTATCCTATTAAAACCAAATTCATTACAACAGTAAGTCTACATACGAAGTTTCCATTGGTGTATTTACAAGCTCAAGTAAAGAAACCTGTGTGGACTTGCTAACATCAGAACTGTATTTTAGAACTGCATTTAGAACAGCCTAACATCAAACTATATTTAGAAGTAACACATTCAGGTTTTACAGACTCTGGTTTCAGGAAGTAATCTGGATTGTGCCCAGCAGCAAAGGCACTATATCACTTTAAATAATGGGGACAGAAAAAAATGCTGCCCTCCCATCCTCTCTCCATAAAGGAGTTCTCATTATTGGGCAGTACTGAACACTCCTTTCTGAATTACTATGTGGATATATTGATTTTCAGAAAATGTGTTTGGTCTTATTCAGTACACATTGTAATCCCACACAGAAGGGCTTTTTGCAACCCTTTTCTAGAAAAGATTCCTACTGATGTTAAAAACGGATGGCAGACACACTGAACAGCTTCTACCACAAAATTCTCTCAAAAATAACCTTCCTCCTGCAGCAACTTTATTCATCCCTAAATCAAAGGGCAACTGAAAAGGCACAGATAACAGTGACAATCAAAATGCAGCACCATCACCTGCATATCTATGATCTCTGGATTTTATTCTGCAGCTACCAGAACAACTTGCTACACACATGTAAAGCACACAAACCCTACTTTTGCTCAAAACAGGCCTACATCTATCATGGATTAGAGACAGGCATACAAAACAAGTAATTTATAATGAAGCAACAGGAGAGGAACTCTTCCACAATCTGATAGTCATGTAGAATAGTCTGAGTGGTGGATGCAGCAGAAAATACAAGACAGAACACCAGATTATGCTAATTACTACAACCCTTTTGCTCTATTAGACATCTGAGCCAGCTCATGCAGAAGACAGCATGAAAATTTAGACTACAAACTCCCCTGTTTTCCATCCCTTCTGGTGCTGCACTTCAAGAAACTGAATACAGGCACAGTATAAGCAGTCACTGAAGACAAACCGTTGCAGATCTGGGCAGTCCTACTACACATACAACTTTGCAGTACTGCACAATGACAGTAGGCTTAACTCACTCCTGCCACACCAGCATGAAACCAGTACATCTTTACCAAATCAGGGGAGTTAAACCAAAACAGAGCAGTGCACCCAGACCTATATATCAGGACAAACTGAAATAAACCACATCCTTACAGAAGTCAGAAATAGTTTTCCCTGCTGCAAAAAGCCACCTCCATAGTTTTCCACTGAAATTAGAAACAGTCTCTGTCTGCGGCCAATGCTAGTTTTGCAACCTTTTTTACTTTGGGGTAAGTTATTGCTCTTATCAGTAAGGACAGAAGCACAACATGGTACAAGTCATGACAAATAACAGCAGGTGCAGAGATGCAAGAGCACCAGACCAAGAGCCAACTACTTGAGAACAGATTTTAGTATTACAGATTCAGACAAGAACATTTAGTTTAGCTCCTGAACTGCTGCTGCACAGCTGGGTGAAATCCTGCCTTTAAGTCAAGGGTACTGCTCCCATTAGTTTCAGGATTTCAACTGGGTAGTAGAAAGCCCAGCAATCTTCCTGCCTGCAAAAAGAGTCAGCATAAGAATGACAGATCCCTTAAATCACTTGGCCCTGAACAGAAAACTAACAGGTATTATGTATGAGACATGAAATGACAACATTAGTCACAGCTGTTGAAACAATAACTGGTAGTGTTAGTTCTCCATTAGGTAGCATAATTACTTACAGCCCCTTTGCAGTAGAGACGTAGCTGTCCTGCTGGAGTTCGAACAATCACCGACATTCTCTTCCTGTTGCTATTGAAAGAAAAATATTTGCTTTCATTAGTCATAGTGATGAAGAGTAAGTCCTGTTTCTAGCCAGCAAATTTTCTCAGATGTATTTCGTGCATCTGAGATCAGGTAAGATGGAACAGCAGTAACTTAAGACCCCACAATCCTTGACAGCAAGGAGGAATACTAAATTACCCATTTCCAGCTTCAGCCCTATGGCTCCCATTGGTGAGCACTCAACCAGAACACACACTTGCACCCAAAAGTGAGCAAGAATTTGGAAGACAGCAACATGGCACAGAAGTCCTCTTGAAAGATGATGTATCACATTTTTTTCTCAGCTTCTCCTTATTCCTTAAGCAAAATTGGTTTGGGGACTTAGGCTATAAATGGAATCATTAAGGCTGAATGTGTATTTATTATAAGCATAACAGACATTGAAATAGCCACCCACTGACAAAGGCAGCTATTTAACTTCCTAAGTTAAAAGAATGCAGAAACATCATGGAAAGAAATCATGGTGTAGATGAGCTCTTGGCCTCCCTATAGGTTCTTTATACTGGTCTAATCAGATCTTCATAGTGGGGATTATGTAGAACAAAGTCAGACCCTCCGAGCAGGGCTGCATATCAAGACAGTCAAATTTGGGGTACATTTTTAAAATAAACAGTAGCATATTGTACACAGATGTTTAACAGAGGAGGGTAGGCAAGGATACATTTCTTTTTAAGGATCAATTTTAGCATTTCACTTATCAACCTCTCCTTTAAAAGAGCCACCAGAAAAAAAAAATGCAGCTGGTAAGAGGCAGAGGCAAGAAAATCATCTTTCATCAAGAGAATGCTAAGAACACATGTTTTCATATACAAAAGTATTTATCTGTAACTATAATTCTTTTCTACAGACACCAGGATACTGGTCAATTTGTTAGAAATCCTAAAAAAAAAAATCTTTAGTACCATTTTAGATATTCCCACAAGTAGCTTAAGTAGCTACATTCTGAAAAGGAGAGAAGTCAAGAGTAACCTTCAAAGCAAGCCAGAACAGGACAGTGGCAGGGGAGAGCTTCACATACACATGCCAACAGCCACCAGTTCATTAAAAGTGCTGTATTAGCCCTATACTGGAAACGAGGAGGTAGAGGGGCAGGACAAAAATAAGTTCAGCTTTTCTACTGCATCAGCTGAATCTTAATTCCCAATATATTTACAAAAAATATTTTTCTTGTTACCCCGCATTTAGTATATTAGAGGAAAGCTTACCTGGAAAACTCCAGCACGTTAAGAATTTCAAAGGTTTTTTCTTTTCCCAGCTATAAAACAAAGTATGCACTAAGTATCATTTGCAGAATATTCTCACACATGCAAACATGCACACTGGTTCAACACTTGTTTACACATCCCAGAGTAAATGAACTGTGGTAACAGCTCCCTCTCCTGGTTGAAGTGGTGTAGAGTCCTGTTTAATGAAGTCGTTCTAATCCTACCTGAACACCTAATACTGTGCCATCCTCCATTTACTACTTTTATATTATTTCAAGGAACTAATATCTTACTCTAGGAGGATAAGCATGCTCTGAAAGTTAAGCTGCATATTTACTACTTAACAGCTATCAACTAAGAGACATATTACAGACTGTGAGCATTATTCCAAGTTAAAATAAACATGCCATCCAGGATTTGGTATTAAATAACCTTTGCCTGAACTGCCTTAATATTTTTTTTTTTACTTGAGTTTATAGGTATATTAGGTTAGATTTTTTGGCAGCAAAAAATGGTTAACTGAGGAGTAATTCCTGTTGTCATCAACAGCTGTTTGCTGGGGTTGAGCACAGGCAACCTGAGGGGGGAAATGGATATAGAAATGCCTCATCTTTACCATCCCCACTGAATAGCAGATAGTAGGAGTGGTGGGAGTTTACTAGAGTCTCAGAAGTCCAGTAGTATTTGTACTATGTGATTAAAGAAAGGGCTGTAGCAAAATCTAATTGCAGTACAGATTCATGACCCACGAGGCACATACCATAGCATCCCCAAGGCCAAAAGCCATCTCCAACCCACATTACACATACTGACACAGATGCAGGCAACGAGGAGAGACAGGAACCCCTGGGAGTGACAGCTTTTATTGCTGGCTATAGAGTGACCATGCTCCCAGAGTAGCATGTATGAGGGGAATAAGACTAGGTCAGGTGGGCCTAGGTCTTCCTGCAGAGAAGAGCCTAGATAGCTCTAGATGACACTGCTCATCCCAAGCTCTTCCCCTTCTACTAAGCAGCAGTTTTCTGGGTAGTTCTAAAAGGTCTGTGACAAGTCCTAGAAAGATACATCTTAAGTGCTTAGCTTGGCAGTATACCAAGAAACTTGAAAGTGAATGCATCTGTGGGGAAAGAAAAATACATCCATTACTCTTAATAAGCACCCTACTACGTATCCCAGAGACAAGTTCTCATCATAGTTGCACCTGTGTAAATCTGCAGCCATTTTAGCTTAGACTGCAACTTAAGTCAGAATGGAGCCCCATGAGTTTGAGACTGCCTGTGTCAACTCTAACCCGTTAACTATGCACCCCTGCATACAGAGCTTGTTAAGCAGACAGATCTTTTGTAGATGTTACTCAGAAGAAAAAAATCCATTTTAATGCAAGAAATCAAACATTTAGAAGTATAGTAGCCATCAAACGTAATAGAAAAACTCCCAGACATTATGAATTCCCTGATGTGAGAGTGTGCCCATCTGTGCTTCCCAGACAAGAAAGATATTCTTCAGACAACCACTGTCTGCATATAAACTTGCAATTTCCTATTGCCCATGCCACACAGTAGGGCAGAGGACTTAGCTTTTCTTAGTCTGCAAAAGACTTTTGCATGTAGTGTTCTAAATGCCCTGTTGTAAAGGTGAACTCCCAAGAACGCCACAGGAGACATTTGTGCTCTGCATGAGCTTGGCAGTCTGTGCCATACACATCTACTACTTACCGCATCAATGATAACTGAATGTGGAGTCCGTCCTGTGAAGACATAACCAAGTTTTTTTGCTCCTTTCACTAATGCCCCTTCATCTGCCAATAAAAGAAAAGCTTAAATTTAACCTGGTAGGTAGAAGAGAGGTCTGCAAAGCCCATACTTAAATATGCCACACTGCCAAAACACAGAAGCCCCCTTTCCCATGTACTCCCACATCTGTAGGGCTGCTAGAATAGCTCTCCACAGTAGCATTCACATTTTAGTCCTACAAAGGCAATGTAGTATCAACTACCCATACCCAATCTGTATAAACAATCCTGTAACTACTGAAGCACTAAACTGCTGTTGTGGAGAAGTAATACTTTTCTACAGAAAAAGGGGAAATACCCATTCTGAATGCAAGATCAAAGTTGTGTTAGTCTAAATTCCTACAACATACATTTAATCCATTTCCTGCTATAAAGGCACTAAGTTCAGGTGCTACAGAAATAAGTGAAGCATTGTCTTCTGAAGACTAAACTGGGCAGTGTCATTAAAAGCTCAAATAACCAAGCTGAAACACAAGAACACCTCTACCTCTAGGGCACGGTTACGTTGCCTTGTTAAGGAGCAAACGGCATTAAGCACAACCACCATATAAGTGAATTTAGTGCCCAGGCCAAGCAACCCTAAAGTTTCTACAGCTCCCTTGGTCTCCTCACAGTTCATCATTGATGTGACTAGAGCCGCCTTACATGGGCAGTTCACTTGACTCTTCAGACATTAAGACAAACAGAAATGCTGCTGCTTTATCACTCAACACATTGCTACAATTCCAGGAACATCCTCAGAAATGCAGGTAAATTTGCTGGGAAGCAGGGCCCTACTGTTCTGCATTTTGGCTCTGCCTACCTCTTTCAGCATCACCATGATGCCTGAAAGAAGGAAGAAATGGGTGAAGGGCAGGGCCGAAAACGGCCAAGACACTGCTCTTTGTTGTATCATGTCATGTATCAGCATCTTGTATCTGCACAGAGCAACACGGAAAGCTACTGGATCAAGACAAACAGTCTGCACTCATGCCAAATAGAGCAAGTAACTGTTCATGCAGAAACAAATCAGTACTTCCACAGGTCAGCTCCATGTAAGGAAGACAAGTTACTGGAAGTTCTACTTTTGCTTTTCACTCCTGCAGAAAGAGGCCAGACAAGAGCAGAAGGGATCACAAGTCTAGTCCAGCTGTACAGAAACATCATGGACTTGGCAGTTTTGTATGAGGCATTCAAGAGCAGAGATGAAGATGCCAGATCTACTACTGGCATCACGAATGACGTCTCACTTAAAATGAACGACCACCTCAAATTTCTGGACTTCCCTTTCTTCCCCATCTATCCCCTTCTACTCCCCTGACGCCTTCCCTTCCCAAACAAATGGCAACAACCAACCTGGAGAGGAGGCCTGGTAGATTATCGTGTCTCCTTGTCTCTCCGGAACAACAGTATGACACACAGCCAGCAAGGTGAGGAACTCCTGTATGTGCACAGCTGTGGGCTAGACAGGACATCAGGAGAGTCAGGTTTAGTATTGCACACAGACTGAGAGGCAGCTGCTCACTAACCTGAGACCACCTCTTAAGTACCACAGACAAAAAATATTCTGTTCACTATTTATAGTAGTTGTCCTGGTCCCACAACACCAACACAGCAGAGTTAAGGGCCAGAATTAACAAATTAGAGTGCTAACGATAAAAACCTCACTGCAGTTGCAAAGAGCTGTGAAGTCAGAATATTGCCACACTCTGCCAGATACAAAAGCATTAATTTTGTGGCACCCCAAGCTTCATATAGGCAAGAATGTTTGCCACAAGATGCTGACATTAATCAAGCAACAAGGAAATACTACTTTGGTAGCTTCCACAAGAGCTTTCAATAGATTTACAGTAACCACAGCAGAATTAAACTCATTTCAACTGCATGCTTAGTGATGAGCATCCAAAGCTGACAGCAGCTGATTAGTCAGTGGAAAGCAACATCATGTGCTCTTTCACTGGAATATACCATCCAGCCAAGCAGAAATTTGATCAACGGTCCCTACGCATTCAGCATCATGAGAATACACAATGTAAAACATTGTTCACAGACTGCATAGTCACCAGCCATCCCAAAGTGCGTAAAGAGACACCAGTTCTACAACCCAGTGAAGATGCTATGGCACTTAAGTCACAAGCCTCTGATCAGCAAGTTCTGGCAACTGTGGCTGTAGCAAAATTAAGTCCCCCATCCCATTCTTTCCTCCTTTCCACCCCTGCGTCTGGCCCAGCATTTCCAATCTCACAGCAGTCAGGAAGCTACTCAGCCCCCCAGCTCACAACCTGCCATACTAACCTCATCCACAGTTCACGCAGATCTTTAAGACACTTGGCTGAAACAGCTGAAGTGAACTCGTGTTCCACGTCAACTCACTATATCCCTAACATCCACAGGTGGTTGCATCAACAGCACAGCAGCCATTTACAAACTCACCAAGTCAGACATGAACTTAGCACTTCTACCTTTGCAGAAAGCCTTCATTGACTTTGTGAACTTTCAGGGAGTTTTTCCATATGAAAGTATCATCTAGATTCCAAAGTTTTCATTAGCATAGCTTATTTTACATATACTCTGTCTTAACAGAGCCACTACAAAATCAAGAGCATGCCAAGAGCTGTTAGCACAAGGTTGAGCTAAAACCCCACTACCATAATATTAAAACCAAGATCAGAGGGGGAAGAATCCTACAGGATTCTAGTAAAACAGGATCCAAGGTTTTTTAACAGTTAATTAAAAGATGCTTCTGCACAATTTACTCTGCTGGTGTATACCAGAATGTTTCACAACAGAAAAAGAGACTACAATGTTCAAGTAAGTTTTTTTTCAAGCAAGAGGTACATGCCACCAAAAATCCTCTCATGTGAGACCTATATTACATGTATTTTTTCTACGAATATATGCAGTACTATTATCTGAAATGCACCACACAGTTATTTTATAAAACCCTTTAATCACATAGAACTACTGACATGTTAAAGACTCCTCCATTTCCCACTTAGAGGGGCACTTAAAATGCAACTTCTCATGATTAGGCCAGCAGCATGCACAACCGCCTCTCAGACATGTTAATGCTTCTCTCCCCAAGCCAACCTATGTGACAAAACTAGAAAAAAAAGTTCTGGTTTATCTCAGGTCCAATTTCAGGGACAAGGCCAACAGGGAAAACCTGTTGAGTTTATGTTTGGGGGGGGTGGGGGGGGGGTGGGGGGTTGGGTTTTAGTTGTTTGGTTTGGGGTTTTGTTTTGTTTTTTTCAGTGTGGTGCATGTAGCCTACATACTTGTACAACAAAGATGCACTGGCAATAGCAAGGTTCAATTAGTAGGAAGTGAATTATTGTGAAAACTACAAAACTATGTCAGTTGGCAAATTTTGTGTTAACATGTGTAAACAAAAGGTAAGCATATCAGAAAACTATAATAAAAAGGCTGCAGATCCAACACTTACATTCTTGTTTTACTGTATGTATGTTGTCACAAATATTTTCAAAGTAACTGTTTCACACAGGACCCTTATCTTTGCATACTGAAACTTCTGAATTGTATGGTCACATGCCACTACAATAATTGCAGCTCTAGCTTTTGACATGCTGGAGTGCAGAAGCTGTGTTCAAGAAAATGAACATACGAAATACAGTGACAGCACTGTGCAAAATGTTAAGTCCACAGCAAATTACTGGTCAGGAGGTTATGCTGCTCCATTATTTCCAGTGACAGCAATGAAAGTTGTATCTCTATCTCAAAACACACATCCTGTCAGACTCATTTCAGCATCCATTGCTGCAGACCTTTGATGTCCTTCTTACACATGTATCACCTAGACCCTTACACATTTTCATAGTATGTGTTCTATCAGCTGGAAACAACCTGTCTCCGGTAATGTCACAGATTTTAATCCTTCCTACATATATTATTTCTGCTTACAAGCCAGCAATGTAATTTGTTGCTGTCTTGGTATTTTCACAACTCACAATGGATTACGAGGCAATCTTCCAATTCTATAGGAAGAGATCAGACAGAGGCCCAGCTATCACATCAGCTCCTCCACACAGATGTCATTTGTTTCCTTTCTGTATTGTTTCAGCACTGACACAGTTATTTATTCCACTGCCATGAATCAGGATAGAAAATTCAAATTCCTACTTCAGAGCTGTCAACAGAAAATTCATTAATGACTTCTGTGTCAATACAACCCCTACACCATGCCAAGCTTAACCCCAGCATATGACAGAAGTCCCACAGGTTAACAGATTCTGCTTTATTACTCGTATTCCTCTATTAAAGCAAGTCTCTGCCATTTTAGTACTCAAAGTCTTATTGATGGTCTCCAAGACATTCCTTGCCTGCTCATTTGTCAAGCTCTGCTCTATTTCTTCCCACCTCATTTTTCCCTCCTCTATTTATCTGTAACAAGAACAAAGTTGACATATTTTAGTCTCTTGTTTATCTGTCAACAGGTAGCTCCCATTCCAAGTGCCTTGTCCCCCTTTTTTTCCTCCCTGTATGCCAACAGCTCTGGGTGAAAGTTACTGCTTTCTTCTGTACACCAGGATGTACACCTGGTGTACATCCACCAGGGGTGTGTGATATACCCCACTGGCTAAACTTAGCATGCTGCCCCTGTAAACTGAGAACTACAGATACATTGAGACAGTCTCATATTTCTGGAAGCAGTTTCTGAATTCTTATTGTCATGGTTTAACCCCAAACAGTAACCA
>JMFS01016173.1:0-13965 GCA_000699545.1 Podiceps cristatus
AGGGAAGCAACCGCTCACGCTGCCGGCACGGCCCTGGGGCAGGGCGGGCTGCCGGCCCGGGGCACAGCGATGCACCACAGGCACTCCAGCGCCCAGTTGCTTCCCACTTTCCAAGCCCGTAATGCCTCTCCTCATCACAAAATGGGGTTTGATTTCACCCCGTACCGCATCAACTTACCAGAGGTTCTATTGTACCGAGATCTTTTATTTTGTTGCCGCTTAGATTTAGATGCGTGAGGTTCGGACACTTTTCTGCCAACACTTCCAGTCCTCCTGAGATTCTGTTGTCGCTTAGCTCGAGCTAGAAGGCACATAAACAACTTGAGTTTTCAGTGCAAACATATATCACAAAGCAGTCTGATCAGCTAAATTACATTTTTATAGAAACAACTATTTTACATTCGGTATAGTGCAAAGAAGGAGGGGTACAGCACAGGACATTTTATTTACCTTCTTAAGTTTGTTTAACTTTGGTAAGTTTGCAACTGAGGTTAAGCCTACGTTGATTGTACTTAAGAATTCCAGCTCTTCAAATTCATCTGTGAGGCCTTCGATTTTGCCTTCGTATGACCTGCAGTTGTCAAGAACGAGTTCTTTAACCTGGAAAAAGAACAACGTCTATAAAGTGTTCTGCTTGGAGGATAAAGATTTCACTCACAAGCAAAGGATGGCACAGATCAGGCAAAAACCAAAGGTATTCCAGTAAACTGGCAAGCACGCAGGTGGTTATTTTCAGTGTCTGATCCCTACTTGTGCTAGCATGGTTAGCAGCGCTTCAGAAACACGACGTCTGGCTTTGCCCCAACTGCCCACCTTTGTATTGTTCTATAAACAACGCAAACGGTTCAAAAACACGAATCCTGGGTCGTTAGAAGTAGCATTGTCTTTGGTAAATGCAAGCAGTAAGGACACTAAAAAATACCAAACTGATCTATTTATTTTTAAACTAACCTACAGCTTTGACACTTTGTACAACTCATGTGCTGCGTACCATCAGTTATTAAAATCGCTGCTTTCTGCACGCAAAAGTCATTTGAGCTTTTCGAACGTGGAAAGATCACTGTCTGCTCAGACACTCCCGCAGCCTAAAGTAGGTACCAGGGATGCTAAACCAGGTCTTGGAGCTTGACAGTACTTCAGGGGAAGATCTCTGCAGAAGCAACTCCTTTCTCGGGGCACGAGAAGGGACGTGCAGATGATGCTGGCAGGGGAGGTTCAGTGGGCCCGGCTGCTGCTGCAGCCACGTGCCCCTTATCTCGCTCGCCCCGCTGCAGGTGGGTGGCTGGAAGGGAGAGGTGAAGATAACGTCCCCGGGGCCCTGAGCAGCACAGGACCTGCCCAGGCTGGGCAGCCCCACGGGAGCGCACAGCAAGTTACAGCCCACAGGCCTTTTTTAGGTTTGCGTCTGAACTAGAGCATGGCTCTTCTTGCAGGTGCTCTTTTCAACCAACACAAACCAGCAGCATCGATGCAGAAGAGCTCCTCAATACAGCCCACCCTGAATAAAATTGTGCCTTTTCACCCTAAAGCCAGGCCAGCCTTAGGGCATTCAAGTCCCTTAACAGCCAACACGAGCTCTGCGGGGCTCTGGGGAAGCTCCGCCACCGAGGACTGTGGCTCCACGGGAAGGGCCCACCCGCTGGGGAATATCCAGATGTGTTCACGCCAATGGAGGACTTCGGGGGGTTATTTCTCCCCTACACAACACCCAGCAAACCCCATCTTTCTGCGTGCACGGAGGTTTGCATACAGGTTTGGACAGGAGGGGATGCTGCTTTACCCTGGGGATAAATCAAGTCTGCGGGAGCAGTGTATGCAGAAGCACAAAGCAACTCTTCAGTTCACACCAAGGACAGTTAATATGCAAATATTTAATTTTCTTAATTTTTTATGACTGTAAGCCTGCTGTACAGAGAGAAGAATCCTATGTAGTTTGATAGCTCCAAATAACATCCCTAGATTTGTAATTAAATCCCAGGCCCTGAAGTCAATAGGGAAGTCAGCCCAAAGCAACACGAGAGTACAAGTGATTCATTGAGAGTAGGAGGATCAGCGTTAGACAGGAAATACGTTTTCCAAGACTCTACAATTTTGCTAGAAGAATTATGATAGGGAATGACTACACAAAAGTCTTCCAGAAGAATTTTAGGCTGGTTAGAAAAAACCAAAGATCTAAGTCAAATGTCCCTGATCCCATGTACATCTATTCCACTGGTGAGTAAAACCCCAAACCCTCTTAAAACAACTACAAAAAAAACCCAAACCAAACCCTCTTTGTTTTTAAATTTAGACAGCGAGAAAGCCATTTTAAAAGGCAAACATGCCTATCTTCTTACTGTAACAGTATTTAAGTATCAGGATCCTCCAGTGAGATCAGTTTGGGGACAAATACAGAGTTTTCTCAGTCATCTGCTTCACACAGACATAAAATAAAAGAAGCCCCACCCCAAACCCAGCCGTACAGCAGCTAGATTGCCCCGTATCTGTGCTCTTGCCCACAGCACACAAGGCCCCTGCCTGCCCGTTATCTGCCTGGGCCAGCGAGGTGGCTCACCCGAGACAGCACCCGCCTACGGACACGTTTTGGAGCAGGGAGGGCGAAGCAGACGGCCGCCGTGCCGCGGTGGTGCCTGCCTGGAGAGCCCCGAGGTCTGTTTTTGCCTTGACCTCTTTGCAAAGGAAGTTTGCAAGAGCAGCACAGGAAGATGAAGCAAGGCGGGAGGGAGTTCAGGGAGGGAAAACGCTCGCGGCCGCGGCAGCCAGCAGAGCCGAGAGCCAGCTCTGGCTCTGAGCTGCGCAGCAGAGCAAAGGCACGGGGCGAAGCAGCACCTAAACCTCGCGCTGAGAAAGAACCGGCATCCGTCCTCACCCCAGGAGGTGGGCCAGCCCCTCCTCCTCCTCACGGGCAGGATGGAGAAGAGGCAAGTGGGGAACTGGACAAAGCGTCCTGGGGGTGGGGGGGAGATTTCAGGGGGAGCTGGAAATAGCCATGGATGCAGAAGAAAAAAACCAAAACTTTAATACGGTGGCAGAAGGGCCAACCAGCTTCTACTTTTAGTTTGCTCTTTTTAGCACAAGACTGCTGTTTCCTCTCTGCTTTTCAGAAAACTTTGACACAGAACTGCAACGCTCTCTTCTTTGCTGTGCCCAGTACTGGGATACTGGGCACAGGTACAGTCAAAACAACTCCACGGGGAAGCTATCGTGGAATAAAACTGTCCAGGTTTGCAAGTGGTAGAAAGCTTGGTGGAATCCGAGAGCTCGCTCAGGAAACAGCAGAGCACAACCTCCTAATGCTCCCGAAGCGCAACTGCGGCAACATCATTTTGGTGCTTACGTTGTCAGAGGTGTACGTACACACTGAACGTCTTCTGAAAGAACGGCACTCCACAAAATAAAATCCAAGTCAAAATGAAGGCGGCTTTCTGTTCGAAGAGATTTAAGAATCCCAAAGAAAACACACGTGTGCAAAAGGAGGATGGACTGGGCTCGCGGGGCTTCTCCCAACTTCACTGCCAGGCGCACGCTCGCTGCTGCGTCGTGCCCAACTCTCCTGCACGCAGTACAAGCAGCAGAAACTACCACCAGCTTACGCAGTCTCTACAAGCATTACCATCGCCCGCAGCTGCTCGCCCATAGCCTCTTGGCCCGCGGTTTTGTGCATCCCACTCTCTCCCCTTCCGTTCTCACTTGCCGTCTCCTCCTGAAGAGCTTGCTGGTTGGCAGGTAACCGGCCAGGCAGCGCCGCTCCCCCAGCCCCTCTGGGTTATTCGCAGGGCGCTTTTCCAACGCGCCGGCGGCTGCACAGAGGGCTCTTCTCAAACCTCAGTCCCCTTGTGAGGATGCTGGGCCTCATCCAGGCACGCTACAGCCTTGACAGTGAGCGAGCACAGAACTGTGTCAGTACAGAGAGGGAGAAGTGGAAAGGTGACCTTAGTGAAGCCACATTCCATCTAAGCCAGCTCACTACCACAAAAGTATGACAGAAGGACTAAAAGCCTATTCCTTGTTTGTTTTTCAGAAGTTTTGGGAATTTTTAAGGAAAAATCCAGCTCCTGAATCACTCTCCCAACATCTTCTGAACTTCCCTGAAAACACACAGTAACACTGCCATTTTTACATCTCTTTCCTCATATTCTGTCACCAAAACGCAGAATAAACCTTTGCTCGATGCAAGCAGCCTAAGCGAGCGCCTTTTCTGAGCCCTGCTGTGTACCTGAAGGAGATGAGTGGGCCTCAGCCGGCCTGAACCAAAGCAGCTGTATCGCACTGCCGCCCGCAATACTACAGACACGTAGACGAGGAGTCAGAGTTAGGGAGGACAATCTGAACTTGTTTGGAGAGACAGGAGTAAGTGTCCTCAGCTAATTCGTGTTTAGCTGCATCAAAGACAGGAAGATTCAACTTGCAGAAGTTGCATGGGGTCACCTTTATCATTGGCTATGCCACAATGCGGGAGCAAATCAAAGCACTAACTGGCTAAGTACCAACAGAAGCAAGTACTAGTACAAGCCAGACCACATGAGCTGTACTCGTCTTTCTTCCCTCTCCCAGAAAACAGCTACACAGTGAGAAACAGTGGGAGAACAACGTGCCATAGGTAACCAACCACCACAGATAACACCGCAATACTTACCGAAACGGCTGAGAAGGCACCCCCGGGTCAATGTCTAGCAGAAAACCTACCCAGCAGGTGGCTAGGTTGGTTCCCGTAGCACACAACCATGCCTTTGATAGCAGTTACGATAAGGCCCCATCAGGTGCTTGGGTAGGGATATTACACGTTGTACAGCTTCAACTGCCAAGCGTTCCTCATCCAGCCGCCGTCCTGTTGCGCTCCCGGGGTGGCCCGGGGCTCTGCTGCCCCTCTCCTCCCTTCAGCGGGTGCCATCTGCCCGAGCAGGTGCTTCCTGGCTGCCCGCGTGCTTCTGCCCGAGCGTTGCTCTGCGGTTTGCCAGAATCAGTCCCTGGTCTTCAGCAGCCACGCGTAAGCGAGTACGTTGCTGCTTCTTCCACAGACTCTTCAGACCGCGTGCCTTGGACCTGTTTTCCTGCAGTCATCCCAGTTTCTATTTCCGATAGGCTCAGACGCTCTCAGCGCATGACATCACATCTCTGTTCACGCACGCTGCGCCGTTAACTGTGGATTACAGCATCCCCTATATCTCTTCATGACATCACACTCTACATTTACCGCCTGCTTGATAACCAGGGACTCTTACCTGCTGCCTAGCATGGTTACCGTGTTAAGCTGTGTTCCGAATGCATACAAGACACCCTTAACACAGCCATGGGGTACACTGCCAGACTCCAACCCATTCCTAGGGTACGTACAGGCAACAACGCGTAAGCAGCTGCTGGGAGTCATCGCAAACCACATCTGGGACCGCCTCGCTACGCACGGTACCCGCAGCCCTTCCCCTGCCTCCCCTTCCCAGCGCAGGCTGCCTCGCAGGAAGGGACCGTGCTCTCGAGTTATCAACACGTACACAATCAATAGAATATAAGAACACACAGACAACTATTAAGCCGCACATATTATCACCTCAACTTTTAATCTACATTTCCGTTGTAACATGTAAAAAGGCGAAGTCTCTACTTTGGAAAGTCTACAACCCACGGGCAGGGAGACCCCTGAACTTGGGACTAAGTTCCCCAAATCCTGGTCTGCAACCGAAGGCTTAACAAAGTGACAGAAGAACACGGTTGTGAATATAATTTTTAGAAGATAAAAGACAAATTTACAAGTACAAACACCACTCTGCTGGCCTGACAAGCAGGAACAGCAAAGGCTGTGACATCTCATTTTCAGCTCAATGGACCAGATGCTTTTGAAGTGTACGTTGCATATGGTACCCCCAGGACAGGAATATCCCACTACGTGGTATTTTTATCGGGGGAAAAAAAAAAAAAAAAAAAAGAAAAAAGCAGGTAAGGATGAGGCTGTTAGCTCTGTCTTGCACTGCTCCCAACCAACCGATCCAGGGGAGCATTGAGATCCTTCACACCTCTTAACCCAATGGGAACTTCATTTGGAGGAGGGCAGAGTGGTGAAACGACTGGAGGGGAGAGCAAGGGAAACCTGTTAAGTGGAAGCAAAGTCCAAATTACTTCTGAAAGCGGAAACAGTTCTATTCTCTCCCAGATGCACCAACATTTCTTCAAGACACCTGGGCTTCTGTCTCTGGGGAGTTTTTGGACCCAAAGGCCTGCACGCTCTGTGCAAAGCCCTGTATCGCTCCACAGTAAAGAACTGCTGTAACCAGAGTGTCAAGGGTTGTGTGCTGGGGTCTCGATCTGTACTCACACAGATTTGGGGATCCTGGAACAGAAATGAATCTCCTTACATTTCCATTCCACCCAACTTGTGCCACAGAGTTTAAGAGAAGCCAGCCCTCCCCAGTCACGATGTTCTCAGTTGCTGGGGAAGGCACGGGTTGGACAAGGCCCCAAATAATGCCCAAGTCTTGCACAAGCCCATTGTTCACACTTAGCTCCACGGTGATGGTAAGGATATGCTGTTCTCCACGCTCACGTTACAAGCTTCCTCCAAAGTTACTACTGGAGGAGATAAACGTTCCATGAATTTCCATTTCAGATACTATCTAGAATGTGACTAGACCAAAAAAAGGCTTGAACGAACAGCCTACTTAATATCTCGGGCTAGCGAAGCTGCTCTGAAGGCTCAAAGACACGATGCCATTTCTGCTCCAAGATGGTCACCAAAACGTAACCAACCTGAAGAACTGATTATTTAAAAAAAAAAAAAAAGACAGCACCACATGCCATTTGCCACCTGAATTCAAGACAGATCTTCAGCCGCGCTGGGGCCCCTGTGATAAAAGCACACAGCAGAGGCAGGCTACGCAAAGCTCAGCTCCTGGCAGGAACCAGGGAGAGGAAGAAGAGCGCAGAACAACCTCCAGCCCAAATCAGAGCAGCTGCTGGGCTGCTGTAGGGCAGTTAAGACACAGCTCAAGAGCTGTTCAGCCTTTCCAGAGTGCTGCCCGTGGGGGCTGTGCCCCCTCCTACCTCTGGCCTGCTGCCCGCAGGCAGGAGGGGAGGGAGGCAGGTGCCGTGGCACCCACGGCGCTGGCTGGGTGCCACGGGGATTCCCCTTCAGCAGGGCATCCTCAGCTGCTCCTCCTGGGCAGCGCAGCTTCGCCCGGGGATGAGGATCTAGCCACAAACAGAATTAAATTTTACAGGGAAAGGAAAATTCCAATAGTGTTGACATCCTCTTCCCCACCAAGCTACACAAGTAAAAAAAGCAAACCAGAATAAAGGCACCAACCACAGGTGACAGTGGTAATGGTTTTTTTCCCCTACCAAACCAACATGTGGTTTTGGATTTTGATACATCAAGGCTTCATTATGAGTATCTGAGATGAGATAAACAGACTTAACTCACTTGCAGTACATGCATTAAACTAGTTAGCCAACGACCATTTACCTTGCACAGGCTCTGGTCATTACTGTATCAGGCAAAGAATCGGCAGATCCTGGGGCAGGAAGAAATGCTGCGCAAAAAAAGGGCCACATAACACAAACCACTTCCCTTGAGATACGAGAGGCAGCTAACAGCCAGAGTACTCGAAAACCGTACGGGCAGAGGCAGTGACTGACGGCTGGGAAGGGACTGCACGGGATTAATGCGTGTACCTTGTAATTACGAGCAGCGCACCATTACGGACACCAGCTACGAGCGCAGAGCCGCACCGCTGCGAACACCAGGCGCCTGCCAGACCTTCAGAGCAGCTCAGGCTGAAGTTTAGAAGATTTCCCCCAGGTTGAAATTTATGGGAATTCCCCCAGGTGCACTTCCCCACCCGAAGAAAGGTGTCCCTTCCACCAGCACTCCGCAACTGGCCCCTTCAATATCAAGGCATTCACAACTGCTGAACAAAACAGCTTCCAGCGCAGCCTGGTTCGACGGCAACCCGCTCCACTTCCAGCTGGTTTGCCTGTTTTATACCCCTTCAACCACGCTGGAACTCCAAAATCTTGCAACGAGGTCATGTCAAAATATTACTGGACGTCAAAATCCATCTAGTGTTTCTCAAAATGACACAACCCTGTCAAACTTTTTGTATTAGAATTCCTCTTCTGCACCTCTTTCTCCCACCAATACTTTTAAACACTTTGGAGGGTTTTAGAAACTCAAAACTGAACTTCCAGCACCACACCAGTAGGAGTTTTGGTGCCTCACACATTTTTTACCACAAGCACCGATACATATGCACAGATCCCAACAGTGCCGTCTTTGAACTACAGTGCCACAGTTCTCATACAGGTTTCCTCTGTTTGGACACACTACCCTAGCAAACGCTTTGTATTTATTTTAGTTGATCCAACAATCACATGATGAAGGAGCTCGAATTTACTCCAGATGACTCTGCAACCAAGGAATTGCATGAAAACACTTGCTTAGGGACCAAGAACGATCCAGTGCATCTCCGCGGGCATCTGCCACAGTCTGGACTTGAGCAGCTTGTTAAGTCGCTGTACCCAAGTTCAAAGCAATGCAGTAAAATTGCAGTTTAAAGTCACCTTTTAAACTCCCCTCAAGCTGGGCTCTGTCAACTCCCGCGAGGACGAGCGCAGTCGGTGCCCTCTTTATTCCAACTTCTCTGCAGGTATGGGGGACCCTGCATCACCCCTGCCCCAGCAAAGGGGAAGGGGCAGGGGAGGAGAGGCAGGAAATTTCTGTTGGTTTGGTTGGTTGGTTGTTGTCGTGGGTGGTTTTAAAACAAAACAAAACAAACAACCCCAAAATCAAAGCTGCTCTGTGCTCAGAGACAGCTTAAGGCTGCTTGCACAGCTCAGAAAAAATCTGGCTCAGTATCAATACATTTACTTTTTTTAACCTCTAATAGTTTACATAGCACAGCTGTAAACCCCGAGAGCAATACATATGGCTCCAACTAATTTTATGTCCCTCTGCTCTGTTCTAAGAGAAACTAAAGGTCCAAGGGAAATACAGAAATGGCAGAAGGGTGAAGCGTCTTGGCAATTCTCACTACATCTTACACCTATACCCAATTACAAGGCATCTCCAGTATTAAAAATCTTCCAGAAAGAATCGTCTACCATTGTCTTTCTCAAAAAACAACACCCCCCAACCAAGAAATCCCATGAGTCACATAAATATACTTTCACACATTTACAAGGGTCAGTATAGCCATATGCATAAGCAACACACTAATTAATAAATCGAGAACACACTAGCGACACGGAAAGCTGTTTCATTCAGGAGTGCATAGCTAGTTTCTGGTTCTGTTTCTACTGTTAGCAGCATAACTCCGGGAAAAAAAAAAAAAAATCTTCGACTGTTTGAAATACGTGATTCAATTGCTTGATCTTTGCGTTAAATGCTTTTTAATATTCACATTAATGTCGCTTGCTTCTCCCTTTGCTACACAGGGTATCGCCTACCGGCGAGGACTCCGCTCTGCTCCTGGCTGGGGTGGGTGACTCCGCATGGGTCACTTCAGCCCCACGTCTCCACTTCTATTTCTCTATTTGAGAAACTGAGGGCCTGATACCACGTCCAAAGTGCTTTTCCTTCGCTGCCAGCTCTTATTAAATAAAACAGATGCAAAACGTAAGGTTGCGTTGCACCTTTAATCTGAAAATTCTTCCGTTGGAGATGTTAACCATTTAGCCGAACTGCTTAGTTCGTTCAGTTGCACGTGCTCCGAACTGCCCTCAGCAACAAAGGACTGATGCAGAGACATACATAAAAAAAAAGGAACTGCATTTAAATTAAGACTAATTTTAAGGGCTGCTTATTTAATATGGAAAGCAGTCTCTGAAGATGTCAGCTGCTAGAGAATGCACTGGCAAATCATACTTGCAAAAGATAAGCTTTTCCTAGCTCTTTTTATGGCTTTGAAGGGAAAGCGTTCGATAGACCGAGTCAATGGACAAATGAGTGCTCCGATAGAGAGCACAACTTCTACGCAGTGGCATAAAGGCAAACCACTGAGGCTTTTTTTTTTTTTTTTTTGGAAGTATTTCAAAGGTCGTGCTTACATATGCAAGGGCTTCAGGACTGATTTCAGCAACCTAGTCAAAAAATACAGACTACGTACTTACTAGCTATTTTGTCTGAAGGACAGCAGAGCAAGAGAGAAGACAGGAAAAATTATATGCGGAACAAGTCCAGTAGTGTCACACAAACAGCTGAGAAGTGTCCATCACTCCAAAACACAACAAAACCACCACAGCTCTCTATTCCCACTTGAGACTTGTACCTCGCTGCAGACACAGAGTTTGGTTCATCCAGCTGAGCTGTTTGTCAGTCAAGCCTGCTGAAAGCCGTCAGGGGCTCTGAAAACGGCAAGGCTTGCCTCGGCGGGCGGCAAGGAGAGAACCTCCTTTCCTTCCCGGCACCCCGGGCACGTCCTGCTCCCTCCCAGGCACGGTGCTGGCATCCCAGCAGGCACCCAGGATGCTGGTGTGCAAACCAGAACTACTCCCGTAACCTTCCCTTACTTTTAATCCATGCAAAAAACGTTCAAGACATAGCACCCGCTCACATTTCACAGGTCCAGTTCTGAATTTTCAGGCTTCTTCAACTTACCGATACCTGTACCTTCAGGGCAGGAGGATGGGGGAAATAATCCTCAGAAAGAATGAAATGGGAAGAATCAGTCAATGTCAGGCTCACGGGATGTAAATATTTAAGGAAACGGCCACTGATACTTGTGCTACCATTCAATGTACATTTAAAGATGCATCACTGGCAGAGATAATAGAGTCTTTTAAATACAGTAAAATATAACATATTTTAAAAGCCCTAAATCCCTGGACGTGATTAGTGGTACCTTGAAACACTCAGGAGGTTTTGGTGTACATTTAGAGCAGAACAGCAGAAAGGTATATTCTATTTATTGATACAGAACACACAAATCCTGCTGCAAGGGGGGATTATAACAGCTAGGATTAACCCTAGAAGGTTCCCCATCATTGTGTTCCCCCCTCCCTCATTTCAACAACTTGCTTCACTTTGTAGGCAAGACAAGAACCCTTCTTTCTTCGGGAGATGCATTTCTTGATCGACTACAACACAATTATAGCAACCAAAACCCAGCTATTTCTCTGAGTACATTTTTATCAACCCAGGATTTAGACACACACCTGAATCATACAGAAAATTTTGTAACTATGATTGCACTTTACATATCGCTGGTCAAAATGGAATTCTCAAGAGTTGGGTGTTAAAAAAACCACACAAAACACCAAACCTCTATTGTTGCTACTTTCTAGCAGTATCACAGAGAAATGGGAAAATTAGGCAACCAGTTTTAGATCCTTATACTGGTGTTTTTCAATTCCACGTTCATAGTTCCTTCATATGCTTAAAACTTGGTCCAGGTTAAGAAAAGAGAATTTGCCAAGTATTTCCCTGGTCAGCTCAACAGTCAGCTGTGAAGCTTGTCTAAATTTCAGTGAGGACAGCTCATACATCACTCCAGCCTGCACTCCCCCCAAGATGAGCACCCATCCATCCATCCGGATGCCCGCTTTAGAGTTTTGCATCTGGAAATTCAGAGCCATGAAAACCAGCTGTTACAGAAACTTGTTAAGTTTTGGAAAAAAAAAAAAAAAAAAAAAAAAAAAGACAGCTACTTCTTTCTTCATTTACACCCTGCTGTCAGCTACACAAGTGGTTAAGTGATACAACTCTGCAAAAATCCACGATAATCTGCACACACCACATCGAGTTTGGATGGGCTGATCTCATGCCTCCCTAGATACAACCATATCCCACTTTGTTTCCAACCTAGAGTCCATCCCCTTCCCATTTTGAGGTTGGTAAGTAAAAAAGTATGTAGCTGCACTCATATACGAGACCAAAGTATATTTTTGAATGCAGGTCTTTAAAAGGAGGTGTATCACTTTAAACTCTTTATTGTTACTGCAAGTATCACAAGGAACTAGCTTGAGGAAAAGAGCCTTTTTATGCATATTCTTCATTCAAAAGAACACTTTGTATAGATGCTTGTACCGTATTTCCCTGCAGTGTTAAAATCTACAGAAAACCAGAGAGAAATCAGGCTGTCACGTAAGTTTTAAAGTACAAGAGAGTTAGACGAACTGTAAGAAACACTCAACGTTACAGTCAGTATTTTATCACTGTCACAATTTTGAGCTGAAAAAGCACTAAATCCTCAGACTAAACGAACTGGTACGGTAGCACTAAACCAGAGAGGACGTGTTTTGTGCATAATTTCAAAAACCTACCTCTGTGTCACACAGCTGACAAGAGCCTTAGTACAGAGCTTGTTTCACAATCTTTGCATTTTACTAATGAGTTTACGATGGGAATTGAACAAGAACATCCCCAAGGTGCCCAGGCGAGCAACCCCTCTGTGAGGTCAGTAGTTACACCACTACTGGCCGATGGTTCTGGAGGAAACCCACCTAAAATAACTGTACCTGGCCAATTTCTAGCAGGCAGTTTATTATAATAGAAAACCACATCGGCAAGATCAGCAAAGTTGACTAAGGCTACAGCAAGCGCACTCCTGCAAGTAAGCATTGTATGTCATGGGATAAAAAGTTGAAATATCTGGGCAGAATGTAGATGCGCAAGCTCAACTCTGGCTGTACAACATACAGAAAAAAAGACATTTCAAGCACCAAAACCCCAGACTTCTCACTGAATTCATATAAAAGTGGAGGGAGAATTAAAAGTAAACAAACAAGAGGCTGAGGAAGAAAAGGAAGAAACAGCTGCTATACAATTCACTTCAAGACATTTATATTATATTTTATTAGCCAATATGTAATCTTAAAAGATTACATGACTTAACAGCTCGAAGTAGCTAGCTCAGCTGCATGGTATTCTACACCCTGTATTAGCCAGATCAAGCTATAAAATATTAACAGAGGCTCAGAAAGAACCACACCACCTTATCAACATCCTCTTATCTAACTTTGATTTACAAAAAGTTTTGATGCTGCACACTCTGATAATAGGATATATTAAGTATAAGATGTACCACAAAAACTTAAGCACGTATTGGGCAGAAGCTCCAAAACAAGTGTATTCACTGCTTTTTCTCCCAAGATTTATCTACGTTACGCTTAAAAGTTTGAAAAAAATGATCCCCCACAGAAGGAGGAGAAATACTGCCTATCCAGCAAAAGCAATTCACAGAACCATCCTTTTCATGCCCAGAGACTTACTAAAATCCATAAATAAATGACACTGGCATTGGAATCGCTTCTAAACCCCAGCTCCAAGTATTTTAGCTAAAGCACTAGCTGGATTTAGCTGAGTTTTATTTCAATAGGTATTTTAGAGAAACAGACTTCAAACCGCACACTTCATTCTCCACAACACAAAAGCACGTGCACACATCTGTAATCAATGGCTGTACCAAGCCGGCTCTAAACAGAACAGCATTCCCAAACGGGATCTCTCCCCTTTGGTATGAAACCAGAAAGATTTGGCTTCCTATCAGAGGTGTCACATTTGCTACCTTGGGAGGAGTGATACAGGTAACTCATGGGCAGAGTTAAAGGTTAAATAAGCCTTATTCTACAACTAACTGCTGTAGATTTCCGACTTAATGAGAAGCAGTGAACCCCCACCAGATCCCAGTTCTCTCAACTTTCTTTGCCCAGAACTGAACAAAAACTGAACAATATCCAAGCACAGAGCGGGGAGGGTGGAAAGTCCAGCTTACACCGAACACACTTCGAATCAAGTCTTTAAGCCATAGTTCTGTGTTTAGAATGGTGAATAAGCCTCCAGCAGTAAGAGAGATGGATTAATCGGCCAAAACTAAGGAAAAAAAGGAGGAAAAAAAAAAAAAATACAAAGGAGTCCCCAAAGCAGAGACCTACCTTCCCGCAGGGCCCTGCCCAGGAAGAAGGCGGAATCCCAGCGCCGCGCTGCCAGCCCGGGGGGGTGCGGGGGCTCCTCACGCCGCCGTAGGGCTCCCGCGGCCC
>KL258495.1:0-12043 GCA_000699545.1 Podiceps cristatus
CTAGGAGCTCAGGGATGGCCCTGCCAGCATCTCTCCTCAGGTCCCAGGTGGGTGCTTCCTTCCCTCCGTGGCCCTGGGATTAAAATCTGAACCAATTCATTCCCTTTGCTCTTTTCACATATATATATATTTGTGTCATCCTTATGTATAATTACTTTTTTTCTCCCATAAGGCATCTGACATAGACACAGGTCCAGAATGGTGGAAGCTGCTGTGGAAAAACTGGGCCTGTGTCACTCTGAGTGGCCCTGAAAACATCCCTGCTCCAGAGCATGCTGGTGAGGGTGGCAGGACCCTTTCCCCACTCAGACATGCCCTCAGCAGCCCATACCCCTTCTAAGAGCCCAGAGTGGCACGTCCCCTGCATCTTGCGCTCCCCTCTGGAGTCATGGCACGCCAGTGCACGGACACAGAGCTACGAAGGGCGAGGGCAAACCCAACCTGCATGAGAAAACTGTGTCACACGTGCCTCTGCCTAAATGCATGCACACAGGTATTTATGGCGTACCTTAGGCAGGGTGCCTTCCCACCCTGCCTCTCCTCACCCCCGCGCAGTCATACCAGTTGGCCTGGCTCCCCGGAGGCACTGCGCCTCTCACCCCGCTGCGAACCTGTGCCTCTGTCCTGCTAATGACACAGCAGCTGAGCTGCCACAGGGACAACGTGACTCCAGAAGCTGCAGCCTGGAAAAAAAAAAAAAAAAAAAAAAAAAAGAAACCAACCAAACAGCCCTAAATGTGCACAATCAAGTGATGAGTGTTTGTATTTCTGATGCTTTGAGGCCAGCTCACAACCCTCCCTCCACATAATACTCAGGATGTTTGGGAAGGGGTATTTTTCTTTTAATAGGATGGCGTAGTCACAAAGCTTTAAAGAAATAAATGAGTGAATCGTCTATGGTAATAGCAACATACTGTGAATGGGGCACAGTGACGAGTTCAAGTCTATTTTTAAGCCTGCCTGGCAGCATGTAGGTGCAGACAAGAATCCCTGACCCTTTCTGCTGTTCTGAAGCTATGGACATGGCTGATGTTTCTGTCCCAGTTCAACGTCAAAGTTGGTTTTGCTCCTTAAGAAATACTATGGGAAGACAGAGAAGCCTCGAGCTGTTTTGATGATTGTGCAACGATGCTTGGGAGCCTACCTGCTTTTGCTTGAGTGCTTTCCTCGCTCACATTTCACAGGATGCGACAGGAAGGGAAATACAACCGAATCCGACGGCCCTGGTAATTGGACTCGAATCCTTCATATGGCCTGGGGGTGAGGTGGGTGCCTCTCAGATAAGCAATCTAATCAGCTTTGCACTTGTATCCCATCTGGAAACAGATTGTTGCAGAAATACACCACCACCTGAGAAGCAAGCTTCAGGTTTTTTTTGAAGATAATTGTACCAACGAAATCAGGGAGTGTGAATTTGCCTGAGGTAATAAGATCTCTTTATTTTTATTCATAGTTAATTCGTTCAGCCAAGGTGATTTCACGCCAGAATGCAGTCCCCAAACAAGACGGACGATTGCGCTGCCTGTGCCGCGCATACGCATGGTGCCTGCCCAGCAGATCGGCTGCTTCGACAAAGAGCCATGAGCCACTCCAGACACATGGGCAAGATAAGGAAAAGGCTGGAGGATATCAAGAACCAGTCCCCAAAGTTGACAAAGGCAGATTTCAGCCACAATGAAAGCATACGGCTGGCCACGGATGCCTTCCTGGACGGTGGGGCAGACTCTTACCATGAAACTTTAAGCAAAGAGGGCGAGGTGGATTTCCTCTCCTCGGTGGAAGCTCAGTACATCAAGGATAACGCCAGGGAGTCCTATTATGCGCAGGAGCCCCTGGCCGCCGACGGAGCGGCTGCGCCAAAGCAGAACGATGCCGGGTCGCTCCCTTCAGGGACCTACTTCCCCACCATTTCTGACAGCAGCGAGCCAGCTCTGCTGCACACATGGATTACGGCGGAGAAGCCCTATTTAAAGGAAAAATCCACTGCCACTGTGTATTTCCAGACAGAGAAGAACAGCAACATTAGAGACATCATACGCCGGTACATCAACAAGACCACTCAGGTATGGGGAGAGAATTGCTTTTCCTTTTGCACCCAGTTGTCTTTCTGCTCTTAAAAAGATAAGGTAAGCGCGGTGTTTGACCCGAGCCAGCCTTGTGCGTTGCAGTGTAGCTTTAGTCTAGAAAGTGGCTGTAAATAGCCTGTTGTTGAACAGGGGCAGTGTTGGGTTTTTGGGGTTTTTTTTGGTACTCACAACACTTTTTTATGTTGATGACTTTAAAAAAAAAAAAAAAAAAAAAAGCATTCCCAGTTCTTTTAAACTCCCATTAACCTGGCAGAGCAAATGTGCCATGGAAAGAGCAACTGGGCTCTGTCCCTTTTGTGCATCACCGGCAGGATTGTTTCCTCCGTTCAGATCACTGTGCCGGTAATGAGAAGCTAAAGCGAGCTCTGAGCCATATTGTTTTAGGGGATTCATGGGAGATGTGGTTGAAGGGGAGCCCGGAGAAGGGCATGTGTGTCCGGTGTGCCAGCAGACGGCCCCAGAGGAAGGAAATTACTCAGAAAAAAAATACCTTTCATCCCTAATATGTTGTCAGTGTCCCTAAAAATGTCACGTGGGCTCCATACAGAGACCCTGCAGCATAACATGGCACGTGGGAAAGGTGCGGATGATGCCCCTGACAACAGACAAGCAAGGGGGGGGCCCAGAGAGGTGCCAGCCACGAGCCAGGCTTCTGGGAAACCAGAAGCTGAGCAGCTGGAGGGGACAAAAAGCCTCTGTCATGTGTGTTCTGGCAGCTCTCCTGTTTTCCTGGAACAAAAACATTTGACATTTCAGGGTTGTGTTTACCATCATCCGGGAGTTTTCCCCTTGCGTAAACTTGAGATGCCATTGGCAGTTTCACAGGGGAATGGTTAAGAACAAAAGGCGCTGCGGTGCCTGCTGTCCGGCACGGGCTGCGGAGCCCGCTGGAGTTATGGACTTTTGCTTTGTTATTCTCCTGCAAGCGCAAGTGCTGGGTCTGATAATGCTGTGTGTAATGGCAGGGGAGAAGAATCCCCGTTGGCAACTGCCCTGTCAAAGGTTACAAGTGCTCAGCACATCAGGGGAATTATAGATCTGTTTAAGTTGGCAGCATCAGAAAAATACAATAACAGAAGAAATCTCTCTGGAATAATAAAATAAGCATCAGGTGAAGTATCAACCCAGGCCAATTTTGTGTTCCAAGAGGAGAAAATTTGTAGGGGAAAAAGTGGGAAATGTTATATAAATCCATGGTTCACGTGACGTTCTTAAGCATCTAATTTACATTACAAGAGGGTGCTGGAGCAATACTTACTCACAGTATAAATTTGGCAACTGCTTTTTGAGTGCAGTTTTTCCATGGCAGCATTTATTAATTAGTATCTGATAAGGGTCCATCCTGTATAGCCTAGTATTCAATATATCCATTAACGACTTAACAGAATAAAGACTGTGTGTGTGGATGACATCAAACTGAAAAGGATTGGCGAGAAGCGCTCTAATCTTACCACATTGATGGAATAGGTGTGAATCATAAAATGAAATTTGGGCAAAAGAAGCGAGAAGTGCTGCAAGTAAGAGAGGATGGTCAGGTGCAGAAATGCAAACTGGGAACAGCTGGTGAAAAAGCAGTACTAGAGAGAGTGGAGTGAGGCTGGATGCAGTATTGTGCCGATCAGAAAGACAAGGTGAGTTAACAGCAAGTGTAGATGTGAGATATTGGACATAATTGTGCCACTTACCTAGCACTGGCAAAGCCCTTTCTGAAGCCCCGTGCTTTGGCAGTGGGAGGAAGGTGTGGGA
This sequence comes from Podiceps cristatus, assembly GCA_000699545.1. Classification (NCBI taxonomy): domain Eukaryota; kingdom Metazoa; phylum Chordata; class Aves; order Podicipediformes; family Podicipedidae; genus Podiceps; species Podiceps cristatus. The sequence goes on from KL258495.1 coordinate 3,834, forward strand.
TCCTCACTGCTCCGCAAACAATTCGGCTTGCCTGAACAGGATGCTGGCCACACGGGATGTGCTTGGTCTTGTAGGATTTCCTCGTGGGATGGAGGGAATAAGCTTGCTGGCAGGTGTGGGCACAGCCTTTGGAGTAACATTCAGTGCAAGTTGGAAGCAATTAGTAAGGCAGATCGGCAGAGCTACTGTAAAGTTTGTTTTGATTGAAGATGTTATCCTCTGAGCACAATTACTAAGGGTTCCCTTTCTAGCCAATGGAGAAATAGGCACCTTCTGAAGATAAGTCAGGTATTAGCTGGGCAGAATGCCCTGGGGAGAGGACCCTTTCCATGGACAATAGCAGACGTCAGTGAAGACCAGCACCTTCATGAGACCGTGCCCAATGATGAGGCTGGAGTATGGAAGTGGTTTTATATCACATTTACTGTTCCCTCGATCCACTCTGGCTGGAGGCTGTGAATTTAAGTAGCTATTGGGGTTTTTATGCCCAGTCCTGAGACTTTTACACACTGTCCTGCCAGTTGTGAGTTGGGAAGCATGGATTAAGTATGGTTAAATTGAAACAATTAGTTTATAAATCATTATTTAAAAAAAAAAAAGATTTGAGGATTTAAAGCCATGCCCATTCCAGGTGTAAGTCGTAACATAGGAAACATCATCCAGTGATCCTTGCTAAATGCAGGTGACTTACAAAAGCTAGTCAGCCATTTGGCAAGGGCTACAGTCTCTGATTTTAGCTATATCTTTATTATTCTCCAACTAGTACCTCAGTAGATTTCCTGGTGCTGAAATCTTACCTACAAATTTGTGGGTCATCTTGTGGTTTATGATTAAAAGAGCTTAACCATAGTGCGTATGTTACGTGTTGTATTGGCTTTATATGAGCAATAAAACAATGAAGCAACGTGGCTCATCGATTTACTGATTCAGGCACTTAGGGAGAAAAACAGAAGAAATACGCACTGAAGATTTCTTTGTCTCTGAAGATTTCTGTTTGTTGGAATATTTTTTAGAACAAATACACTGCATTTCAGTGGCCTCACAGGCAACCTTACGTTACGTAAATTGACTCTGCTAATGCCCCTGCTTTTTTCCCCAAGGTGCTAGCTATCGTGATGGATGTGTTCACGGACACTGAGATTCTTTGTGACCTCCTGGAGGCAGCTAACAAGCGCATGGTGTTTGTCTACCTGTTGCTCGATCACAGCAATATAAACCTCTTCTCGGAGATGTGCGACAAGTTGCAAATTGCTGAGGATCTCTTCAAGGTACTGTGGCTCCGTGAAGCTCTTAGGCTCAGGTTTGTCTGCCTAACTAAGGCACTCAGAGCTAGAAGCATGGTTACGCTAGAGTCAGTCCACCTTATAATTAAAAGGGAACGAGATTTCCAGAGGTAGCATTAGCACATTTAATTCCCCTCTGAAGATGCCTACATTTTTCCATGGATTTTATGGGAAGTTAAGGCATTTCCATTAGGTCCCTAGATGAAACTAATCGGGCCCTGAAGTCTTAAAACAGCGCTTAAGTCCCCTAGCAGAGGTGTGTAACGTAAATGTTACAACTTGTTCTTTTTAGTAACTCTGCAGCAGCTGTGGTCTGGCAGCCACAGGCAGCAGGCACAGAATTCTGCGTGGCAATAATCTTGGTGGTAGCACTAGGTGTTTTTGATAAAACCATGTTGTTAAAGCTCTGCTTTCACATTTAGCTGATTGTTAGCATAGTCCACCTTCATCTCCCCCAGAGGGAAATGATCCTAAAAATAACCTCCTAGGGACCATTTCAGTTGTTGCTTGAGATGCTGTAGGACACCTGTGGCATCTTCATGGGGATGGCAGGTACCACAGAGGCAACAGCCTGCTGGAACGGCAGCTGGAGGGCTGGCAGGAGGCCCAAGAGCATCTTACATGAACCAGACACCTGTGTTCAACAGCTGAATTCCACCCCAAACATATAAAGAAACTGAAATTAATAAAACATGCTCATAACAGTGTTTGCATGTTTGTAAATCCCCTCTCCTTAGGAGGAACAAGCCTGTGCTATTTAAGTATGCTGCTACAATACACAGGCCTCGACAATCCATGCACCACATCCTTGGTGCCACTCATTTACTAAGGCCTTGATTCTGCAAAGCGTGAGTGCGGAGAGCAGAGCCTGGCCTGCCTTAAATGCGCTTCTCGGGTACAAGAACAGCGTGGAGCATCAACATGGGCCAAATTGACCTGCTTCTCCACTCACACGTGTACTTGCATCTGGTCCCGCAGGACAGCATGCACCTGGGCTGCGCTAGAAGAGCAGCATGCACGTCCCTGCGGGCCCAGGTGGGTTGGAAGAGCAGAGATTTTGCCCTGCTGTGTTGTGCCATGGCCAGCGTAAAACGAGAGAGCTTACAGCTAGAGCGAGTTGTTGCTGGGCTGTCAGCGCAGGTAACCGACTGCTCTCAGCTGTGGACATGTCTGGTGCTCATTTCAGTAGGGGCAGCATCGGTTGCCGTTACACAGCGCAGCTCCATCTGTGGGAATTTCCACGCAGTGGAATTTCAGTGGGAATTTCAGCGGGAATATCCCCACTGAAACAAGTAACCCTGTGGCAGGTGAGAGAGCTTGGCTGGGTTTCCTCTAGCCCCAGACCTTCAAATAGGGCATTGGAGTCCCTGAAGAAATCACAACAGACTCTGGGGAAGTGAAGAGCTAAAGCCAGCGGGGGGAAAGGACCCTTCTGATTTTTAATTTTTTTAAAAAAAGGAATTCACTCTGTTTTTTTTTTTTCTTTACAGAATATTTCGGTCCGCAGTGTTACTGGAGAGGTTTACTGTGCAAAATCAGGCAGGAAATTTTCAGGACAAATACAAGAAAAATTTCTTATCTCTGACTGGAGATACGTGCTCTCTGGATCTTACAGGTAAGATAAGCCATTGCAGTTCATGTCTAGGTGCTCTTTTATGATTTTTAGCATTACTTCACAAAAAAGTACCATGCACATTTTTGTATAGGTGAGAAGTTTTTTTGAACAAAAAACCTTCATGTTTTCAAGTATGTGCCATTTTTCAATAATCCATTTAACTTGGTTTAATCCATTTAACTTGTTTAAAGCTGATGTTAGTTCTTTATGGAATGTGGCATTTAATTTAAATGTTCAGAAACTAACATAAACAACTTTGCTGGTGCAGCCCTGGAGCAGAACTAGAAATGTGTATAGCTTAATACTGTGCTTTCCTCATTGTTTGGGTCCTCAGATGCTGTGATCATGAGACATGATACATTTCCATCTCCCTTGGGATCCCTTAATATAGCATATATCACTCAGCTTATCTGAGGATTTGTCCTCCATATGACAATTTTAGTGATTAAAGGGAAAACAGAACTACTTCAGAGACTTACTGTTTTTTTCTTGCATTTAACTAACAGGTAGGCAGTACCTGTCTATGCGACTGGTGTACCCCCCCTCCTTTTTTTTCTTTCTTTCCTTTTTTTTTTTTTTTTTGTGAGCTGAGTCTGTAACTCTCCACTTTTGTGCTGCTATAACTATTTCAGGTAGAGGATGTAGTGATGTAGCGTCTCAATATCTGGCTTTTTAATTAAGATCCAAGATCCTCCAGTCAGGGAATTTCAGGAGACTCTGAACTTGCATCTAATAAATAAAGTTCCTGAACCTTATGGGTGTGTAGATAAGCTTCACAAATGACTGAAGTGTATCTTAGAAATCCAGATACAAAGAGACAAGAGAAAAAAATTGCAGAGGTGATTATTTAATTAAAAGGATGAGATTGTTTTTCTTAATCCCGCTTTATGATTTGGAAGCTTAAATGCCTCTAGTCTGATAAAACAGTGCCACGAGGGAGATGACATAACTCCAGGAGCGAAGGTAAAGGTGAATACGTGGGCTTAGCATAGGTGGCAGGAGCTCAGCTCTCCACGGAGGCGGGCAGCCAGCATTCATTCAGTTTCCCAGTGAGCCATCAGACAAAAATGAGTGAACACTCAGAGTGGCATTTTTTATTGGCCACTCCGTAGTTTTCTTGTTCTTTTTTTTTTTTTTTTTTTTAACCCCTCACCAAAGATGTGTAGAAATGCAACAGCAGATTTATACAGAGAGCAGAAGAGGAGGATGTGTGGGAGAAGAGGGACAGAACAAGATCTATTTTCTTTAGCCAAGAAACTTCCTTTTGGCTTCTCTTTTCAATCCAAAAAAAAAAAAAAAAAAAAAAAAAAAAAAGAAAAACCCTCAAGTCCTGTGCAGAGTCACTGCTGTCATTCCCTCTGCTGTAGCAGTATCTTCTAACCACAAGAGCCTTGTCAAGCTACTTAATCCCCCATCCAGCAAGCAAGCAGAGAGGATGATGAGGACCAGATCTATACAGTGTTTAACTTCAGCATGCTCAGCACTGGTTTCCAGATTCACACAGGTTGTAGCTGGCTATCGGTACGTGGCATTTCTGTAGGCTTGCTAGCTCTTGCTTCGTTCATCTGAAGGTTTTCTGTCATCCCTAAACCTTATCCACTAACCTCTGCAGGTATAAACAAGAAGGATGTTGAGTAAAAGAGATTCAAACTCTTCTGCAATGCATTTGTTGGAAATCAAATTGAAAGAGATCTTAAAACTAGTACAAAAGACCTTAAAACTATTACAACAGCAAATTTCACCTAAGTGCTGTGCTCTGCATGACTTTGTAATAGTTGTTGGGGGAACAGGCTGAGGAAATAAAATAGCCCTTCAGGCCATACTGCTCTAAATGGGACCCCGGCTCACTACTTCTAGCCAATGTGTTTGGGGACAAAATGTATTTGCCTAATTGACAACGAAGAGGGCTGAAGCTGGCAACTAGTTAGAGGCAAAGGATCCGCCACCGAGTCTGTGACATCTCCGGCTCTGGAGTGGCTAAAAAGTCGTTGCTTGGGTCAGCGTGGATAAGCGTGGTCCTGCCATACTGGGCAGGCTGGAGCTGAGCAGCTTCTGAAGGCTGTTCCAGCCATGTGTCTGCACAAGTGCGGGCATGAGTAAGTGTTTTAAGTTACAGTTTTTCTCTCAATTTTTATTGCCAGTGTCTGGTGTGGAGTTCGGATGCAGTATTTCGTTTTGCTGTCTGTGTTACGTTACTCCATCCTATGATATGTTATTCCTTTTTTTTTTTTTTTTTTAATTAATTTGAAGTTAGATGGCACATGAACTCAGTGCTCCTAGAGAAGGCCAAATGAAAACAGCAGAAACCATAGGCCTGGATCCTCAGGGGCAGCTGAGTACCTTCCCGACTGCCGCTCTGAAAGCCACCGGCCTCTTCAGAGCCAGTATCTAGCACCTAATGCCGGGCGCTTTGCCGAGAGCGCCCGTTCAGGTGGGGCAGGTTTCTCATACAGAGGTTATCCCACCAGCAGGCAACGCTAACGCGTAGGTTAGTTCAAACCCGAGCTCGGCTGAAAAACCTTCCATTTCTGCTTGAACGCGTGTCATGCTGCATTTACTGCAGCACTGCAACCGCAGGGAGGGGAGCATCCCTAATGAACTGCAGCCGCAGTAATGCAGGGGGTACACTCAGGAAAAAACACGTCCAGCGCAAATGAAGGTTAGACAGGAGAGGTGGGTTTTGATTCAGAGTCACACATGAGAGGATTCAGAACGGGACATCATAGGTTTTGGGACAAAGTCCTGGAAAGATGGCTGAGAAGTACCTATTGAAAGGACTGAGTTTGTGATACAGCTTTGGCCGCAAGCTAGGCAGTACTTCTTGGGGCTTTTTCTTCTTTCTGATGTGCTTCACTCTAAGCAAAGAAAAATGATCCTTCTGGCAGATAGTGACAGTAACAGACTTTCTGAGCCTTTCCCAAAAGAGCACTTGGAATTGTAAACTAAGGAGCAAAACAGGGCCTTAACAGTCAATTTCCTCTTAGAATGAAGCCAATGTAAACCTGTTAAGTCTTCATGTCAAGTTCTGGATTGTTCTTCAGCGAAGTGCACAGAATGTAAATTGCTGTGACTCACCACAGGAAACCCACAAATGTTTGTCTAAAATCAGGCAGGTCTCACCTTGTTACTTTGCAGCTGACCCATTTGCCATCAGTCCATGGAGAATCTTTGGCCTTTCTCTGCTTACAGGGGTCACAAATACGAGCGATGAACCACAAATGAGTATCTGTCCATCAGGCACTCCAGGAAGTTACATGTGGGAGTAAATTATCAAAATTAGGTGCAAGGTTTTTCTTCTGATTTTGTTGAGTCTTTAAAAGCCATTTATAAGTGTAATTGATTTTTATTTCTCTCTAATCTTTTTTTATAAACTAGATGCATCTCTAGCACATGAAGTATAAACCTGCCACTCCATACCTCAGCCCTTTCAGGGGTTTGTAACCATCAGCATCGATACCCCAGACTAACTGCGTGTGGGTTTATATTTTTTCCTGGCTTCATATCTCCTTAACAGTTAGATGAAGGGCATGTGGAGGTTTAGAGAGTGCTTCTTAGTGAGTAAAGTTACACACACAGCGGGGAGTTACCTTGCTCTGCGGTTTACCTTGGCTTCCAAGGTTTTGTCCATATTTAGAATGATTTGAACAAAGTGGTTGAGAAGTACCTGTATTCTAATAACTTACTGTATATTTTCATGTCCAGTCATAAAATGCACAGTATATACTGTAGGGTTGCCAGGTGGCATTAAACTAGTGATTTCTTCGCTCCTCCCCTTGCTCCTGAATCAACAGTGCAAAACCACTGTACGTTCTAAACCCAACCCTCTTTAAGAATGCTCCGAAGGGGCAGATGCAAATTGTCCGTCTTTATTCCCTTAGTGTCAGCTCAGGCTGTCAGTCCCACTGAGTTCCACAGGAGTTTTGTCAAAACATGACAAGAACAAGATTCAAAGTGCACACACCTACAGCCAAATCTGGCTCTCGGCAATCCTTGTGCAAATCCAGCGTAGCTAATAAAGTCACGCAGGAATAACTGGGGCAGAGTTTTGCCAATAGAGAATAACCTCGGGTTCGAATCCGACGCTGCTCTGTATCCTCAGCTGCACAGCTCAAGCCCCGGACAGCTCAGGGAGTAATTACATTTCATTCTCTCAACTATGCTCATTTTATTGATGCCGCTGCCGCTCAGACAAGGCAGTTTGCACAGCACAACCAAGCTGGCATGTGGTTTTGTAAACGAGCACAAAGTTATGTTTGCCAAGTGGATGAGAGAAGCACGTAAAAGAAAAATAATTTAAAAGCTATGGGGTATCCGAAGGTGTGTATCTGGACTACTGGAATGAAAACTGTTGTGGTGTTTCTTCCTTACTTTATAGTAAAGTAGTGTTTTTATTTTTGCAAAGGCTGTAGGAAATATTTATCATTTGATTTTCTCTGTAGTGGCAAAAATGAGCATTTGTCAGGTACGATGGTTTGTTTTGTGGGAGTGGGGTGTGACAGGGAGGTTGGGGTTTTATCTGTTTCTCTTGACCAATGCAGAAAAAGTACGGCAAAATGAAAACAAAGGATAGTTATTTTTTGCTGGTCTTTCTAATGTCCGTTTTGAGAGTTACCAACTGGCACAGCATTCTGCAGGGAAGGTGCAATTCATGTGTGTACAGGCAAGACATGGTAAGACCTTAATTAAAGCATTGTGCATGGAAGAGAGGTGCCCAGAAGAGAGGTATAAGCTCCTTTCCATGGAACAGACACCCAACCCTTGGGTATTGTATCTGACTTTTAGTCCTGCAGTGGATCTGGATCACCACTCCCTTTAGGAAGCTGTATAACTTTACAAGGTTTCTTGAAGGTTTTAAAAGCAGCTGCAATTGCAAAGCGTGATCAAAGTCAAAGAGCACTGATGTGAACTGACCTGAAATTCAACTGTGACACCATCTTCATCCTGTGTTTGCACAAGAAGCTTCAGCAGTGAAACACATTTGCCTTTCGCACCACCCCTGCGGGGATCTCCAGTTCCTAATGGCCGACGTTAACGCTAACCCTTGCCTTGTCTCTCCTTCCAGCTTCACATGGTTATGCGGCCAGGTTCACCGCAACCTCCTCTCCAAGTTCACAGGCCAAGTTGTGGAGCTGTTTGATGAAGAGTTCCGACACCTTTACGCGCTGTCCAAGCCAGTGAGGGGACCGAAGTCTCCACCGCGCACCATGCCCTTCCTGTTCAGCAAGAGCTGGGCCCCCCAGCGCAGCCTCCCCGACAGCAACGAGGGAAGCACTAACACTCTTGCCGACCACTTCATCAGCCTCGCCACGGGC